>PHNY01023217.1:317-13250 GCA_003724115.2 Anethum foeniculum | reverse complement strand
TTTGTCTAGATGAAGCAACGTGCAAGCTGCAAATTGGAGCATTCAGAATAATGCAAGTGCAACAGCCAACAAGAATACCCAAAGTCCATGGAATTTTGGTTATTGTTAAGATCACATAATAAATTTCATGTTATGTTTTGTTTTAGAACTAGTACCATGTACTGTAGTAATGAAATTCGGGATTATGGTTGTATTTAAACCTTTGTATTTCTGTCTTTATTTTTGTAATTTAAGTTGCATAATTGATCTCTTAAACCAGAATGAGTAATACTGATACATGTTTTTTTTTTTTTAGAATTTCGGTTCTTAGGAACCGAACCGAACAGACCGAATTATTTCGGTTCGGTTCTGGTTCGGTCCATAAGGCTTATTTGGTCCGGTTCGGTTCCAAAAAAAATCAGAAATTCAGTTTTCGGTTCTTTCGGTTCGGTCCGGTCCCGGACCGACCGAATGCTCACCCCTAAATTCACACATGTGTAGAGCAATTGCCAGTTAATTTATTATTGCGGTCAGCACTCAGCAGTACAGTACTCCTATAGTACTATTCTATACAAATAAAACCGAACAAAATATATTCAACAAGTAGATCCCTACAAGTTGAGATATATGTATATAGACCTTGACCCGGACAGAATGAGATGCATGTCTTCTATTTTTCAAAATTTGAAAATTTATCACAGGCTTCTGCGACATTCAGATGCAACTCTTTTAACAAAAGCTAAACTACTGGTTTCTACTGCAAAATTCCAGAAATGAAAAAAAAAAAAAAATCCAGAAATGAAAAATAAAAAATAAAAATTCCAGAAACGAAAAAGAAAAAGAAAAAGAAAAAAAAACTCATTTCCAGGCTCTAACAAGGACTATTCACTTCATATAATGGAAATTGTTGTCAATTATTCAAATCATATGTTATGTAAAGAGCTAATCTAAATAAGAACTTTTATATTATAAGGCGTTCTATTATAACTCATTTATCGGTGTAGAATCTTACTGCATCAAAGCAAAATCATTGAAAAGATCGTACAAAATGCCGCTTATACATCCTACACTCTCAAAAGATGAAAACTATATATGAATTTACAATAACAAGTTTCAAAAGGTGAATATTGAAAGTGATAGTTAGACAAGATGCTTAACATATAATCATTTTTACTACCTAAGTGACTAGGTGATAGCGAGAACAATTACCCACCCAACATCCGCTGCCCAAAGTGGGATTCATTTTCTAGCAACATTGCAACGAAGATGCCCTAGGGGACACATTGAAAGAAACTGTATATACTCTTTCTACCTTTCTACCTTGCTTGGATAATCACCCAACATAAGGAGGATCCATGAATACCCACTCAAAAACTTGCTCGTATTTTACAGCAGCATTGTCCCATGACGAATTACGCTCCATTCCTCTTTTCATCAGACCATCCCAAGAATCTTTGTGATCTCTATAAGTTGCAACAGCGGTTCTCAGTGCCTGCATAAAATCACAAATTATAATCTAACAGTCAATACAAGTGTAAAATAAAATAACATACTTAATTAAAGTACGACAACTTAGCAAAAACAATAATACTTAGTTCGACGGAGTTTTAAGTTATATTTTGGTTTCTCATTAACTGGTCAATGCCAGTACTAGCCCCCCAAGTTTCTATCAAAAAACAAAATAAGGTCAACTGACATAGGACCAAGCAGGAGAATAATATGTGAGCATATTATTCTCAACTCCTCAAACCCACAAAATCTATATCAGGAGAATATTACCGTAAATAGATGGTACTCATCGTTGTCTCTTTACAAGTTATATGAATTTAAACAAATTAATCATCAATATAGTGTTATTCAAAAAAAAAAAATCATCAATATAGTGAAGCTGTTGCAATTTAAAAAGAGAAGGCAATTTACACATCATAACTTCAATCGACGTATGTTTTAATCTTCTAGCGTAGATGTACATGCTCTGTGTTGCATAACTTATACCTTTATAACAATGATGTTATCATGCCTTAAACAGAAGTAGATCTAATGAAACTACATATCAAAATTGCCAATTTTATATAGTCCACTTAACTAGTTCGCCATACAAGAAATGACAGTTACTCAATACGAAAAACACCGATCGCTATGTGAAACTGGAGCACAACTTTAATTTCGAGTCGAATTCGATTCCCTGTCCTAACAAAACTGTAGTTATGCATGAGGTACAATTATGTTGGGGTAAAAAAGTTTTACTTTTATTTGAATGCAAAATCAGAGAACAAGTGGAAGTATATACCGCTATCATACTTTCCCTTGTGAGCGGAGTGAATGCCCACCTGTTGAAACAAAGTCAAAAACATTAGTTACGTGCAAAATGATGTTGTCTTGCAAACAATAAAGTTAAAGCGAGAGTAAATTGACTGTTATCGACAATTAAATAGTAGCTGATATATATACATACCCGGTGCCTTCACCTCTACCTTCTAGAGCATAAGGATTAAAAGTCTGCACTGTGTCCTATAAGAAAGTAAGCGAGGAATGATTCACTAATTGCTGATACATCAATAATAGAATCTTTTCGAATGGTTGACTTACTCTAAGTCCTCCAGTGGCATGAACTACTGGCACGGTACCATATCTCATAGCATACAACTGATTCAAACCACATGGCTCAAATCTTGATGGCATTAATAGTATATCACAACTGCAAATGACAAAAAGTTATATATAACTTATGAAATAATAAATACTTATTGGTTCATGTTCTTATGAAATACTAAATACTTGACATCTTATTTACCCTGCTGTTATACGATGAGAAATGGGAACATTGAATCCCACCCATCCCCTAAATTTGTCTTTAAATGATGACTCAGCAGCTCTCATCCATTCTTCATATTGTTTCTCACCAGATCCAAGCATTACCTTAAAAAGAACAATAAGATTCACTACAATTACGCAATATACCAGAACTTGGAGTTACTAAGAATATACAATACCAGCAGAGGTTTGAAGCGAAAGCCAAGATTATGATTTTATTCATTCTGAATTGTCTAATCCACTGGTCGGAGGTTTAGTTGCCTAATTTGGAGTAAGGGGCAAACATCCACCACGTACAAAAAAAAATACATACGAAAGAGAAATTAATATGGATCTCCCGTAAACAACAGGATGAATTTTATATCTTTGTGAACATATTTTTCGTTTAAAACCTATTACTTGTTTCTGGCCTTTGCTGCATTGGGGCATATACAGTACACTAGACTCCCTTTACTACATCCATGATATAAAGTTCGAGCAGACTTGTTCTTGTTCAAGATTATTCAGTGGTAATATGACAAGTCAATCCATGCATGACTTAGAACATGGCCCTTACGAATAGATGGACAGTGGGAGGTGAAGATTAATATAAGCAAAGTAAAGTTATTGCTTGATCAATCTAGACTCAGGTTTAAGGTAAATTGAGAAGCCTTTTAAGTAATAACAGTGTTTGTAGATAGAGGAAATGCTTTGTGCTGTATTATGTCTTATCTACTCTTCAATGCATTGGCAAATTCACCAAAGGAAATAATACGAATTTTTCATGCAATTAAAATTTTACACAAATACAGTATAAATTTGCAGTCATAATGACAAAATATAATCCATTGCCAAAAATATAGATCACTTACAAATTGAATATCATCCTGTAATAGCTCCGGAGTTGCTGATAATATTATATCAATACCTTTCTGGTAGTCCAGTCTCCCGATAAATCCAATCTGTATAAAATAAACTTAAGTTACTATCATATTGTCATAATCTATGCATTACAGAGTTTAAAGTTTCACTCTCACCAATGGACAATCAGGCCTAACTGGCAGACCCAGTTCCTTTTGCAATGCTACCTTACATTGAACCTGCATGAGATAAATATATTTGTAAACATAGCACCCACAAAACATATAAATTTTAGAAGACAACCAGTACACTAAAATTAAATGTTCGAAATGAAAAGTAACTCATGTTCTTCAATACTTTAAATTACTCTAAAACTATCAATTCACGAAACTTTAGGTATGAGACCTGACTACCTTGCCAGAGAGATCATTAACGGAATAATGTGAAGGAATATTCTCATCAGTAGATGGATTCCATTCAGTTTCATCAATGCCATTTGTAATACCTAATAACAAAATAATATAATCAGT
This sequence comes from Anethum foeniculum, assembly GCA_003724115.2. Lineage (NCBI taxonomy): Eukaryota > Viridiplantae > Streptophyta > Magnoliopsida > Apiales > Apiaceae > Anethum > Anethum foeniculum. Next base: position 9,087 of record PHNY01023217.1, on the reverse strand, counting down.
TTACTTGAGCAGAAAACATAAACCATCTACATCATAAACATTTTTACAAAAACACTATAAAAAATGGTAAACCAAGTAACACTAAATAAAGTAGACAAAACTCAATGACAGTAACAACTAATTAATTTCTAAAAGAGCATTCTTCACTGAATAAATGAAAGACTGGACTTACTAAGTTACTGCATTGACAAATGACATATAAGATACTTTAAACGTATAATATCACCCCTTTTTTGCTATTTAACATGTCTCCTCTTTAAAAGACATGCCCATGATAAAAAGAGGATAAAACCTAAATTTATTCATAAAGAAAATATTTAAAAAAAAAAAGTATTGCAAAATTTGACTAGCACAAAAGGAAAAAAGTGTTGGAAAACTAAAGCAAACCTATAACCCTAGATACCGAGTGCAATTGACCTACCATTGACAACTATCTTTCGACTATCCAATAGCCCTTGTAGACCATATCCACCTTCAGGAGTTCTTATCTCCCACGCATAACCCTGTATTAGAAATTAATACATCCGACTTGTTAAAAAGCCAAAAATACTAAAAACTTTCAACACTGTCAATTCACACGAAAAATCTCTAAAACTAGAATATGCACTATACCTCACTAACTGTTAATATCCGGTCCGAGGTCACAATAGCGCCTTTCAAAACATTGACAGCTTCACCTGTGTCAAGTGCATGAGTCCTTGCCCATGTGGGAAATACCCATCCCAGTGCTCCGTACCAATCAGGAGGGAGTCCCAAATTACTATAAGTTGCGGCAGGCTCCACTCCCTTACATCCACAGATAAAAATGTAAGTGTAAAAATATGCAACAAGCTATGATACCCTTGAGCGTGCATATTTAAACAGAATAAAGCTATGACAAACATCTTACTATTGTAATGAAAGAATCAGGTTGTTTTTTGGTTTCGAGCCTTATAATGTGGGGGAGAAAAGGAAAAGGACAGCTTGATATAAGTCATCTCTTTTTCTGATATCAAATACTCACTCCACTATGACATGACTATAACAAATTGCCTTTTAAACAATCAACTAAAAATATCTCAATATGATAAGGATTCATTATTTTAGACAAAAAAAAAATAAATTACTATCAGATTAACAATATTATATGACTTCATTTCCCCTATAGCCCCTTGCACTTGCACTATGTGATTTATAAATATTGCGGCATCTTATTTAAAAATTGTATACCCCAAACAACTTGTAGATTTTTCCATGAACTATGTGCTCACAACTTCAATATAGTACACTCGCATGAGTTACTAATATTGAGATGAAGAATGTACCTGGTGTGCAAGATTATGAATTACAAGAATACTACGGGCATCTTTGTAGACTCCATGTGGACGATACTTTGCTGCCAATAGCCTGGAACACGTAAAAAAACAAAGATCATGCAGAGTAATGTTCAATTAAAAAACAATCCTAGAAGAAACATTTATATAATGAGTTTTTCGCATATCCAAGAGGATCCTCAGTATCTCATTGGTGAAATAAAAAAACTACTACCAAGAATGGAACCATTCCACTTCTCTGCGAATTAGGACAGATGATGCGCTAAGCCGCATTAGCAGGGTACAAGGAAGACCACGGTGGTTTTCCAACAACAGCAAATTCATATACACATTTTTTGAAAGCGTTCAATAGCATTCATGCACAATAATTATTTGTAGGAAGCGAATGGATTGCACTGTTACACTGTAGACGCACTGTTACACTGTAAACTTAAGCTTTTAGTAAGCATATAAGTCACACTAGAACTGAAAATTTCTAAATGCGCTGTATCATAGATGTGGTTTAGTTCTGTATCAGCATAAATTAGTAAAAGGTTCCTCATTTGAGCTAATAACGTCTCAGGTAAGAGGTACCAAGATTATATATAAAGAGCCATCAGCCATGGCAATCCAGGAAAAAAAATACAAAAGAAGAGTGCTAAAGATATAACATACACTGGTACCAGTCCTGCATGCCAGTCATTAGCAAGGAACAGGCAATTTTCACCATAAGTGAAGCCGCCCAAGGGAAGCACCAAGGGAGCCTCGCAAGCTGCGTGACAAAGTAGAGTGAACCTGAACTGCTTGATGCAAAAGAGACGAACAAACTGAGTAAGGAAAAAACTGGTTTTAGAAGGATACTCTAACCCTGGTGCCGAATGTATGATTCATACCTGATTATCACCAAAAGCACCATATGTATCACCATATGGGGTTCCAAGCCGGTGGTAAGATGGGTGGTCAACAAAGACCTGAAGGTTAAAAAGAGCAAACATCTTATTGTCAAAAACTTCCGCTATAGATTATGGGTTGATGTTCTTTCTTATATATCTTTAAAATGCAATTTTCATATGTTGTCGTGGTGAACATATTTTATATACGATTGCGTAAAAAAGATCCTAGATGACTTCAGGTATGCACAAAATTTATCATTAAAAGTTTACCCAATCGACGCCTGATCTGTATTCGTGATAAAAAGCAACTTCCTGAACACCTCCTGAACAATAAACCTTTGCTCGGCACTCAGTGTCAGTTGCTGAAGCATATCTTTTATCGGAAGGTTTACCATGCTGATATCTAGGAGTCACAACCATCACACGGTGTCCTCGTTCTGCTAATGCTATAGGTAAAGAACCACAAACATCTCCTAAGCCTCCTGTCTTTGAATATGGTGCTGCTTCGGAACTAACAAATACAATATTATATGTTACCCTGGTTGACAATGATTCTCCTCCTTTAATGTCAGCTGATAGTTGCTCCTTTTCCACGGCTACATGATTGTAAGAGTTACGATGGCATGTGTATCAGTAATAGAACAAGTCTCTTTAAAAAACACAAGTTCAATACTAACTTTTACACAACTGGAAAGAAGCATATATACAGATTATGATCAACTTCTAAATTTATCTCTAGTCCTATCAATATCATTCCTTGGTGGTGATTACTGATTAGGCTTAGCCAGTCCTTGCAGACCAAACGCCTAATTTGCATCCCAGCTAAGCACTGTTTTTCCCTCCTCCAAAAATAATTTTCATGTTTTTATTATGTTTGTGAGAGATTTCAAATATAATATTCCCTCCGTTTCAAAATACATGTTCATTTTTAAAAAATTATGCATATTAAAAAATAAATATGTTGATAAAAAAATGTTGTATTAGTTATATTAATTGAGTATAATATGTAAAATATAGTTGATCTTGAAAATATTAATTAGAAGTATGTGAAATAGAGTTGATTTTGAAGATATAAACTTGCTTGAAAGTTGAAGTGGACAACTAATTTGAAACAAATTTTCTTTTCTAAAGTGGAAATGTGGAACGGAGGGAGTACATAGATAAAATCTTTAGCTCTTTAGCTGACAACACCTGGCAGTTTCTCATAAGGTTAAAATGCCAGAAATCCACTTCCATAAGAAAAGAAGAAAATTACAATTTGTGCGATTTGAGGAAAATCGCATAAGTTAATATTAACTTGTTTTGTGATTATAATAACTTTAATCTTAAGTTAGCTAGATATAAACAAACAAACAAACACTTGCCATAAACAACAACAAACTAATATTAACTGTGTATATATACAAACACAGACGTGCTAATCTGTGTGCTTAGATTATTTCAATCCAACCACAAACACTTGTCATAAGTAAATGATATTGTGCTAATTGATACTGCTGATAATTTATCACGTGCATGTTTTAGTAAAACGTTTCTCCCGATTTCTTTCTTTTGTTTGATTATATTTATACTTTTTGCAAATAGGATGATGAGAACGTGTCAAGGAACCGGTCGCTCTAACCTCAAGATTTAGAGAATGGCCCTTACCAGGTTGTTATATTAATATTCTAACAGAACGTTTCATAGCCCCTTGAATAACTACTTAAAGAGGTAGTGAATATCCAAGTATTTCCATGTATGCATACTAGCTACAAGCATTCAGTATATCAACTAAATATACAAACTAGTCGCTGCTACTGATCTATTGACAGCAATGGCCCTAATTAGTACTGTATATCCTAGACCTTGTTTTATGCTAAGAAATCCATCCTCGAGTATCACAAAAATTACACATACTACTACTGCTAGTACTATCCAGTGCAGTAGTGATGATGCTACAGTGGTGCATAGGGGTAACAAAAATTACACATACTACTACTGCTAGTACTATCCAGTGCAGTAGTGATGATGCTACAGTGGTGCACAGGGGTAATGCTTGTATTGATGCAATATCAGTTATTAAGAGATCAGGAAATTATCATCCTCCAATGTGGAATTATGATTCTTTGCAATCTCTTAACACTAATTTTAAGGTAGGGATATATAGTAGGAGTGATGAATAATCATATTTATCAAGTATCACATATTTATTTGTTTCTAAAATAGTGTACAAATCAAATGCTAATTACATATTATATATGCAGGGATTTGCGGTAAACATGCAAGTTTACCAAGGTTTTCATTTTGATTTTTGACTATATTATATAATTCCCTCAACATTTTGAGAACTCTATTTGGGTCAGACTAATTACATGCCTCAATGTTCTTTCCCAGCATACATCCACTTGGACGTCTAATTTTATTGATATGCTGTATAATATCAATGCATCAGAGAAGAAAATTATAGTTACAACTAAGTTTATGTTCTTCCTAACAACATACATAGTAACTGATTGTGAAGACGCAGACATTATCGTTCTTAGGGTAATACGAAACACCTAAAGCCTTATTCTTAAATAATCCTCATGCTACCCTTTTTTACAAATCGCAAACAAAATTTTGAAAGAGGCTCCTACCCTGGTGAGTATTCAAACCCGGAATCCTCGAAAACATTCTTGACATTGCATATAAGAAATGCTTGTCCATGTATTCAAACTCGATATCACAGTTTCTCACTACCGTTGTCTACCCTAAATGAATTGCCACACTACAAACTCAAAATATTCCCAGATCAACCCGCAATCAAACAAAAAGATAACATTTTTATTTAATACAAAACAAAAAAGAAAACATTCTTAGCAAATTAACCAAAAGAGTAACAAAAAAAAAGACTTAAAAAACATTCTTAGCAAATTAACCAAAAGGGTAACAGAAAAAACAAAGACTTACAATCAGAATGAGGCATCAAATGAAAGCCCACAACAGAACCAGAAGCATCTCTCTGTGGGCCAAGAAACAAGCCTTTCTTATCATCTTCAACAGCAGAAGAAGACCCATCTTGTGAAGCATTCACAACACTTAAAGGCCTACTAATACATATGTTTCTGTGTTTAAAAATCAAAGGGAAGCCCAGTTGCCTAATTGAGCTCAAACTCAAACAAGAATGATCAGCAGCTTTGTTTAGAGATGATCTACAATATAAAATTGAAGATGCACTCAAAACCTCCATTGGAGAAACAAATGAGAAGAAAGGGATAGAAGGCCTCTCTATACAAAATGAGGACGTAAAGAATCCTCAAGACAAAAGATGAAAAAGGTGATAGTATCTTTGAATTGAATTTCAAGATTTTATTAAAGTAGTCTTCAACATGACTGTTCAATGTAGTCTCTCTCTTTCCCTCCCTCTCCGTCTCGTGTATGTGTGAGGATAAGGGGGTACAAGTACCACTGGATCATGTGAAAGTGCATTCCCCCAAAAGAGATCTGTTGCCCCATGTATAATTATTGTTTTTACAAGGAGTTAGATTATTGAAAAAATTATGGGTTTCTTCGGGCCAATTTAATTGGTAAAGTTATTGTATATGTTTATAGGTACATTGTAGAAAAATAAAAAATTATTTTATTTAAAATAATTGGAGGAAATTTATTTTATGTTTTGTGAAAGTTAAAATTTTTATCAGAAATTTGAACACTTTATTAAGAAAATATAAAAATATATGTTATTAAATTTTAAAAAAATAAATGGTTTGATAGTTGGGCACCTGGCAAGACGGGAATAGATACTTTTATAAACCCAAAAGTGAGGTGACAGCTACAAGTGAGGTAGTCCCTATTCCTAACATAACAGAGTCGACATGATTGTGTAAAATATATAGGCCTATAGTATATGGGTCATGTTCCCTGTCACGTGTGTGTTAAGGAACAGTTACCCAACACACTGTTTCCTGACCGTTGAATTGCTGTTCCGCTGAAAATAACCGCGGAACGAAGATTGCCTTCAGCCGTTCCGCTGAAAATATGCGCGGTATTGTGAAATGTCAAAAATGCCCTTAATTCGTTCCGCTGTAAATATCCGCGGAATGACGGGAACCATCAAATACCCGAAATTAGACCTGTTTTGTTAGTTTGAACGGAGAGATTGAATTTTCTGGCGAATTGAAGGCGTTGGAGGCGATTTGAAGGCGAATTTAAGGCGATTGTTGCTAGTCCATCCATTATTCATCGATTTCGTACTGGTTCTCGCTGTTAGGTATGTAATTCATTCACTTTTCATGCTTATTCAGTTAGGGTTAGGGTTAGGGTTCCTATTTTTGATTGAATTGCCGAATTGCGTATTTTGATGCTCATTCAGTTATCATGCTTATTGTAATCGTTGTTTATATACGTATAGAGGAATTGTAAATGGTTGTAATGGTTATTATTATGGTTTTTCAATTTATGCCGCAATGCTATGGTTTTGAAATTTCCGTAATGTAATCCCCTGTTTCTGCCTCAGTCTGCAATGGACCACATTGTCTAAGTTAACTTATAATAGCAAGATTGTCAGTCTGCTAAGTTCATGTACCCTACAAATGATAAACACTGCGTGCGTCCTTGTTAAGGTGGTACCAAATAAATAACACTAGGTGACACTCGTAAAGTCATGCCTTAGTGCATGTTACAGGCTTACAACAATGGTAAAAAAATGGTCCACCATTTGTCCATTTGATAACAACTTAGTTTGGGACCCTAGCTAAGCTATAGCCTATAAGGCCTTTTTATAATTTTAACTTAGAAATGAAGTCCATACGGCTCTGCAATTCTCTGCATTTTGTTTTGCATTTTTAGAGATTTATGTATGGTTATTCAACTTTGGAATTATTCAACTGTTGGTACCAATTTTGAGTTTTTTGGAATTATTCTCTGCATCTGTGACTACAGTTTATGCATCACAATTTTGAGTTTATTGTACTTACTAATACTGCTGGTACCAATTTATGTGTTGTAATTGTTACTGGTCGTTGAGATTACACATAGTTTATTGTAATTGTTACTGGTCGTTGAGGAAAGAACATAGTCAAAGATCATAGGTACTACATTGTTGAGGGCAATAAATATTCATAAATCACAATTCACAACTACTTCCCCTACCAAAGTCAGTTCCGTCTGTAATTGGCTTCAATGCCAAACTATATTTTAATTTGAATTTTTGTCCTTTAGAGGTCTACACTGGCATGTATTCCCCTGCATGAATAAGAGGTATTACAAACTACGTGATTTGAGTAATCGGTCACCTAAACGCGTAGTAGAACTATTCCCCTGCATGAATGAGAGGTATTACAAGGCATAAGATTTCACGCAGAGAAACTAATGAACTCCATTGAGGTAACAACATTTGGATAAATAGCTTCAGCTGAATCCAAGAACAAGACTAATATTTGGGCAGTATGCAGAGACAACATTCACAAAATCAATCCAAGAAGTGTGTGAAGTCTATGACAAGGTATAGCGCATCTAATTTCAATCTTCGGGTTAGACATTATGGGTAGTTTTACCAATAAGTGGAGGAATCTTTAGTACGCAATACATGTATATACAAGTTACAAGGATGCTTTAAATTACTATCTACTCTTTTAAGGCAGGTAAATAAATCAAAATAAGATACAATCCACTTACCTGAAATCTCTGATATGCAATTCATATATACTGATGTCAGAGAAAGAAACAACATCAGGTTTTTCATCTTGTTTCCTTCTGACTAAAATAGATGGATTCTACACTAAAAATCTTGAAGTAGCTGTCAAGATTTACTATATATGTTTGGCATTGCCTGGAAAGATGCCATATAGCTATGTGTAATCTTGTTTCCAAAAAGATTGAATATCTACCTGGGGCAAATAGAGTTAGGTTTATTCTTTCTGTGCTATTTGAATTTAAAATCTTACTGTGTTATTTGAATTCTTTATTTGAATTTTTTGCATTCTTATTTTTCTGTTTTGTGTAATTTTTTGTTAATATTATACCCGAAGTATCTAATGTTCATTTTTTTGTTAATATTTTCAGGATGGATGATATATTGTCGGGTCCCGTTAGTCAGACCGTTATTTTCGATAACGCGTATCACGTCAGTTCAGATGTTTGGGAGGGGGTTGAGCGGGGACCGTTGGAGTGTATTTGTGGTAACCTGGCTATGCGCAGTTGGGTTCTTTCCGATGCTCAGAAGGAGATACTCCATGCTATTGGTTTTGGCGTGTTTGCCAATCCCGGTGTTGTGCTTCAGAACGATGCTAGACTTGTTACAACATTGGTTGAGAGGTGGCGGCCCGAGACCAACACCTTTTTCATGAGACGGGGGGAGATGACAGTGACGCTAGAAGATGTTGGATACATATTGGGATTACCTATTTTTGGACGGCCTATAGTTGGGGATGGTATTCAGAGTTCGAAGGAATATTTTGCTAGGTATTGGTTCGAGCCATTGACAAGTGAACAGGTGGAGGCTGCATTCACTAGAGGAGGTGTTAAGTATACTTAGTTGTATTCCACCTATGGGGAAGCCGATCCTGGTCCTGATCCACGGAGGATTGCTATACATACCCAGGCATATCTGTTTCTTGTTGTGGGTTT
>PHNY01023211.1:3790-16141 GCA_003724115.2 Anethum foeniculum | reverse complement strand
TCGAGAGAGAACATTAGCTCTGTATTTTTCTTTAGGTCGGGGAGGGGTGTTTGGGGGGGAGTTTAGTAAAGTGTGTTTTAGTTTTGGGGGGAATGTGTTTTAGTTTGGGGGGAATATTACCGCCTGAGTTTTTGCATGGGGAACTGTGTCTATCTATTTTTTTTATTTGTAAAACAATTATCTATATAATTATTTATATATCAAAAATGTATTATTTTAGTTAAATATAATATTATTTGTTTCTGAAATAAAATATAAATTTTAAAAAATTTGTAATACTTTATATGCATTGTATAATATGAGTAATACATAATATAATGATAATTCTATTTTTATCACAATATATTCACTTTAAAATTTGAGAAATTAAAAAATTAGCTATTGTAACACCAAGTACTGGTGTTACATGTTGTGCAACACCGTCAGTACCATGCAACACTAGATTTACAGTTATTGTAACACTAAATCAGTAGTGTTACAATAGAGCAACAATTTCTTAGCAAATGCAACGAAATACTTGTAACGCTTTTCAAAAAGCGATACATCAGGCCACTTATGGCGTAGTGTTAGCACCTAAATAACTGTAAAATCAAGTTTCTATTAAATGACCTTCTCGTTAACCTACTTTAAGGTATATTTGAAACATTGTATCAATTACTAATTAGAATTTACAAAGCTAAACACAATATTTAACAAGCTTAATCCGCACGGGTGTAGAGTAGTATAGCTTGTGAAAAGTGAAAACCTAGCTAAACCTAAAGGTAAGGACTCTAATCATTTATAAATTAGATCTTTCTGTGGATTTGCTAAAACTTTGCAAAAGCTGTAATCATGACCTTAATTAGATATGTAATTCCTTTGATTGCTCAATTTGCTGACCATTTGTTTGTATGCATGCACAGGCTTTGTAAAGCCAAAATCAAATTGTATTTTTTATATTAACAACACATCTGAATTGATTTGATCGGCCAGCTGATTAAAAGTGCAAATCCCAGCTAGATTCCAAGACTTTCCAATAATAATGCTCTTCCTCTTCTTCCCAGCAATATTTCACTTACTTCCTTTACCAGATATCGAAAATGGGATAAATATCAAAATGGCCACTGAAGTGGAGGCTATATATCACTTATTTCACTGATCTTAACGAGGTATCATTTTGATCACTAAAGTCGTATAAATATCAAATAGATACCTCTAAATATGTGTAGAGAAAGTAAATATTATTTTTTGCTGAGTTCTACACATTTTTCTTAAACGCTACTATAACCAAATGAAAAGTTGTCAATTCTAGTATTTTAGATAATATATCTATATTTTAAAAAAATTATTTACTATTTATTTTAAAATTTACAATTATTTTGTTTGATTTAATTTTAAAAAATATAGGAAATAATTTTTTTTAAATCTAGAAATATTATCTATAATATTAGAATTCACAACTTTTCATTTGGTTATAGTAGAATTGAAAAAAATGTGTACAACTCAACAAAAGATAATATTTACTTTCTTCGTACATTTTTAGAGGTATCTATTTGATATTTATTTGACTTTAGTGATCAAAATGATACCCCATTAAGATCAGTAAAAGAATTGATATATGGCATTCACTTAAGTGACCAATTTGATATTTAACCCTATCGAAAATTATAATTAGAATAAGCTGCACATGTGAATGTACTTAAAAAGAAATATAAATTCTTGTAATTAATAAATTTGAAGAAAAATGAGACTGAGAGAGTATGATTTAAACTAACATATCTGATCTGGGTGCAAATTTATACATTTTTTTTATAGTATATAATCAAGGTTAAAAAGTTTGTTCGTTAAGATGTGTATTATTATAAAGGTGTTAATCAAACATTAATGATGCTTAAAGTTTAAGATCCACTAGCATAATTTTTTTTACTGGTAGAAATGATCATTACTTGGTTATATTTGACAAATTTGGTAGAAGATCTATTCATGCACTATTACATATAGTTGATAATCATGATACTAGCTCATGCAATGTTAAATTTTACTACTAATTGCAAAGATAATATTCATGTTAATTAGTACTCTATTTGTAATGCTAGAGCTCCTGTATTCCACAAGATTATCCAAGATAAAGCAAGAAAACATAAACAAGAGTTTCAAGAAACAAAATAAACATTCCAAACGGTATATACATATAAATTCGAATAACTTATGCGAAAATGGAATCAAAGGCCATATATTAGCCCCAAAAATACGATATGAAAAATAAAAAGAAGAAGCTTCTCTTGCAGATCTCTGAACATGATCATGTGTGTAAGATAAATGCAAAGTAAATATTTATAGAGCACCGCTAGTAATAGGTGCACCTCTCTTGATGCTATCAATATTAGTCGTCTCATAAACAGGAAGTCCACTTGAATAACATCCACCCAAATCGAAGTTTTGCAGTTCGAATAGATCTGAGCTTGAATCGCTATCTGCACCATCGTCGATCTCGTTGACAAAGTTTCTGAAATTTCTTTCGGATGATTGGTTTATGTCATGATCAAGATAACCGTTACCAAAGATCTTGCATTTCTCGAAAGGAAATTGATTATTCTTATTTGTGGTGGTTGTGGTGCAAAACCTGAAGGTATCGTCATCCAACCTAGTATTGTCGCGATCTGTGCTGATTTTCCTGGTACTATAATTATGATGCAAATCTTTTTGTGAAGCCGATGACTTGATAGGACAGTTGTTTTTGGACACATTGAGGAGTACTGCTGGCTTGTGATGATCAAGAAAGTTTTTAAACTCCTTGAAACTATTTTTCGCAGGAGTGTTTGTACACCGAGGAGTTGCGAATTCTGAACTTGAATTCTCTGCAGAGGAAGAAATATTATTAGAACTGTTTACGCTGCGAAAATGGCTTATGCTGCTTCTCCTTTTTCTCCTCCCATCAGGGCTGTCATGATCTTCATCTTTCATGGATTGTCCAGAGCAAGATTTTGATTTCTTCTTTTTCAAGGAAGTTTGACTGAAAATCGAATTCAAGAAACTGGCAAGCCTTCCACCTGGTGAATGAGGCTGTTTGTGTTTCTTCTCCTTTGTTGTCGCCTTTTCCATCATCACATGACTGTGTTGGTGAGTTTGCGATTGAAATGTTGAACTTCTTCTGCTACTCATCATAGGAATGTCTAGGCTAATTCTTCCACCAGATCTCGACATTTTTTGATGACCAGAAACTTCATTGGCACCAGAGAAATATCGCGCAGCTTCCAAGTCGTGCCATTTGTGATAAGATTTCTTGTGACTTCTTTCGGGTACTTGTTGGATGGACATGACTGACAATTATCCTCGGTTCTCGAAGTTAAATTACGTATGCAATATGTTTTGAAGTGTAGGAGTTTCGAGGATTATAAGTTGTATATATGATACTAATAAGCAAAACGAAAGCAAGATGAAATTTGAAAGAGAAGTTGTGGGGAGTGGATTCCTTGTGAAGATTGAGAGCTAGGAGTGATGGAGTGTCACTACATAGAGTGTTAATCTATTGCACCATCTCTATGAACATCATTATATCTTGTATTTATAGCAATGTACGACATAAAATAAGTCTCTGGGAGCTGATATTTGCACGCCTTAGTTAATAGTTGTATACCTTGGTAGATATTAACACCAAAATACCTTTGTGTACCTCTTTAATTTCAACCTATTTTCATTTTCATATACAATAAAGATTATTTGGTCCAAATTTCAATAAAAAGTGTTCACCTACAAATTAAAGGTATGTTCACATCAGTTCCCTAATTTTTAAAAAAATATGGGTTAAAATTTAGTAAATAACAAATATCCCTAATCCCAACCCAACTGTATCTCCTCCTCATGTTTGATAAGATTGCTGATTTGATTACATAGGTTAGGTTGTCTCACGGTTATTAGGGTAATTGTAGTTAATTAAGGTACATCCTATTAACCATAACTTGAGAGCTCTATGCGGCCTTTTGCTAACTCGAAGATTTCAGGTGTTAAGACAGCTTAGACGTCTGTTTCAAAGGCTTAATTAGCCTACAAATGTTTCTCAACCACAAAGGTGAAAGTAGGTTTGATATTCACTGCTTCTCCGGTTTACTCATGTGAAGCATGATGAGTAGCTAGATTCATCAATTAGTGGGGACGGTTTAATAAAGTTTTACTTGTACCCTTTCGTTTTCACCTAGCGGGTAACTTTTTCGTTGGTTAACGAGAGATGAAGGTTCAAATACAAGTTAAGTATAATGAGTCTATAAATATCTAACTTTTTTTGCAAAAATAGAAATTAAATAAAAAGAATCTTAAAATTTTCTATTTTCATATTATCTACTGTCAAAACTCGATAAATGAATATTTTTAGAATAAAATATATGATATTTATTTATTACGATAAAAATATGTTATAATTATTGACGAAATTATTCATGAATCAAAATATCGAGTTATTGATGTTGGAGAATTATGTGATACTCCCTCTGTTTCAAGATAATTGTCCACATTTAAATTTTAATGATCAAATTAATCAAATTTTGACTAACATTTTTATATATTATATAATTTAAAAAAAATTAAAAATTATATTAATAAAAAGTATGAGTAATCCTTCTTAAAACGTACTCTCCAATTTTTTAAAATTATAAATTAATAATTTTTAATATATAGTTGAAGTGTTTGGTTAATTTATCCGAGAAAAGTTAAAATTTGACAAATATTTGCAAACGGAAAAATTAAAGTGAGCAACATAAGTTTATGGAGTGACTTTGGATTCTTTGTATTCTATATCTCACTTTCTAGTCATAGTGGAGAATAATTAATTATGCTTTCAAATTGTGTCGACACTTGGCCTGCCGCTACAGTCGATAGCTATATAGGTATGCATATCACAACCTCTCCAACATGCATTTCTCGTTTGGTGCATCATTATTATCATTGTTACCATGGGTCATTCTTCTGATGATGACTTCTCTTTTTGGAGTACTTTAGATAATCGTTCGTTAATTATTCTAGATAATCATGCAAGATTCATACAAAGCTGTCCCATGCAATTTTAACTTTGTGCACTAAACCAACTGTGCAGGGCCTTAGCGGACATGAAATATTCTCTCTCATTTATATGATCGGATATCCACTAACTTTATATGTATATAATCAAGCAGTCCAAAGATTCTAAGCTGGATTTTTTTAAAATTAAACTTCCCTTGAATTTTGAAAATTAGTCGGTAATCGTAAAGAAATTTACTTTTTTTATCCCGACAGAGATTAAAACTAAAAAAGAAAAGTATCTTTGTAATTTTTGAGTCTTAGGCAAGGATTTCAGCTTGCAGGGACAAGTCGGACTATAGACGAGCAAAATCTGCGTCTAAAGACTCCAACACTTGGAGTTCCAAAATTTCCGAATTTTTTGTTATATACTCCCTTCGTCCCATTTGATTCTTAATATTTGAAATGGAATGTTCGACACACATTTTAAGGCTCTTATCTAGTATAGTTGCATAAATTATTTTAAAAATCTGTTTTTTGAATAAAAATTAAAGATCTAAATTTTTATTCAAAATTTTTTTTTTAAAAAAATAAATTATAGAACTATGGTAGATAGAGGTGTACAAAAAGCCCATCGGGCCGAGCTTTATCCCGGCCTTAAAAAGCCCGGGCTTTTTCAAAACGGATCGGGCCGGGCTTTTTTAAAAATCGGGCCGGACCGGGCCGGGCTTCCTCTTAAATATGAGGCCCATTTTAGGCCCACGGGCCGGTCCGGATCGGGCCCGCCGGGCTTTTATCCGGGCTTTTTTTATTATATATTAAATATTAATTTTAATTTTGTAACTCGATTTGTTAGTAGTTTAGGTAACGAAAAAAAATATATCTCAAATTATAAGAAAAAGAGTAGTTAGATACCAAAACAAATAATATTCTTTAATATTATATTCAACGGTTCCCTTCTTTAATATTATTTAATATTACAGTCAACGATTCATTAACCTAAAGCACTAACGGTTGTTATTTACTGTAAGAAGTAGAAAATTCAACCAAATATACCTCAATTGCTTCAAATTGTATAATATTGTTTCTAAAAATTATGAAATATATTGTATATTCATAAATTTTATATAAAAAATTTGGATTTTTAACCGGGCTTTTAAAAAAGCCCGGACTTTTCCGGGCCGAACCGGACTTTTATCCTGGCTTTTTTAGAAACATGCTTTTATCCGGGCTTTTTTAAATCCGGGCTTTTATCCGGATTTTTCGGGTTTTGGGCCGGGCAGGATTTTCAAGAAAAAAGGAGGTCCGTTTAAGGCCCGCGGGCCGGGCCAAACCGGGCCGGACTTTTTACCGGATCGGGCTTTTCGGGCTTTTTTCCGGATCGGATCGGATTTCGGGCTTCGAATTTTTTGAACATCTCTAATGGTAGATGAGAGCCTTAAAATGCGTACCGGTTTCAAATGTTAAGAATCTATTGGGACAGACGGAGTATATGTAAAATATTCGGCATATGTATAGTTTAGGATCCCGAAAACTGATTTTGCTAAGTGTCCATGAATTTCAGGACCGCCTCTGGCTGCGATAGTTTATTCCTAGTTCTTCCATAAACTGTCGAGTACAGTAAAAAGGCTGAAGCTTTGAATGAGGGGGTCACCAGCATGGATCACATCGATGCTGTCTGGTACTATGCACTAAGCTATTTGAAGTAAACAGTTGATAGCCACAAATCTAGATATTAGTGAGTCCAATATGTATATGTGTTGCCCCAAGTTTCATGTTGTGTACGTCTCATATAGTTTGGAAAACAAACTAAACAATATGTAAAAAGGCAAATGTTGGTGTGGTGTTGACTGTTCATTAATATTGACAGTTGATCAGCCCTACTGCATTTGTTATTACTTTAATTCATATCATCATCAACCATGCATTGTGTATACGTTTGTTTTGGGGGTGTGGATTAGGGTAAAAGTTGGCCAATATCTGTGATGCTTAGTACTAGTGGCGAAACAAGTTGTTTGCTTCATGACCCTCAACTGTCTCCTTATCTTGATCACTTCTAAAGCCCTCAACTCACCTCTATCACATATGCATTTTCAGCATTTCTCTATCCGTCCATCACATGTCGTAGGATTTGCATCTACTCTTAATTAATCCCACACACGTGCTTGTGCGTCCTCTACCACAATAATAATCCCTCCATTTTCATTTATAAGTATTGTTCTTTGATTGGATTAATTATTAAAGAATGACTAATCAAGTCCAAATGTAACGGTTTAGTAACTCATTACAAATTTGACTCAATTTGATCACTAATTTATAATTTTTTATCAACTTAGTCACTGAAAAACTAAAATTTTGTATCAACTTGGTCACTGAAAAATGATCTTATTGATAAGATTTTTCAAATTAGTGACCAAATTGCGTCAAATTTGCAATGAGTGACTCAATTGATACATTTAGACCCAACGAGTCATGTGTTTGATTACGTTTGAATTTCATTTCGCGGAATGATCATTTTATTTGAGATTCAGCCTAAAACTCGAGATGTTAGGAGAAGAGACTAATGAAATTATATATACACATTATCTTAACATGTTAAACATTATATTTAACAGATAATTGATTTCATGATTATGCTACATTGTGCAGACCGGAAATAAAGTATAAGGGTGGTATATATCTACATCGTAAATGGTCCAGATTACTAGTACCGGCCAGGAGACATGAAAAAGGCCGAGTTCCCTCTCTAGATAGGCTTCTCGAATAAGACATTTTAGCTCGGTACATGAACGCGGAAAATAAGGATCACATATAGAGCATGCTGTGACCTTTGAAATTTGTAACTTGCAACTAAAAGGTTGTGCGTCTTTGTAGGAGCATTGTTTTAAGAATAACCAGTATTATGTACTCCTATATGCCATGGGGTACAAGCTGCCTGGACAGAGCACTCCCTTTACAGAATATTTCTACAGACTATATGAATTACCAACTACTGTGAATAAAGGGATGGTTTTCAGAAACAAATGGTAGTTGACTGAGTGCACGGTATAAAGCCATAACCAAGAGGCTGTTATTTTTCTTTATCATTAATATTTAGTTAATGTCTGTATTCATAAGGAATCAAATTTTCATTGAATAAAATCATTTCTGAGATGACAATTTTATTCCTCAAACAATAATAACTCCTTTGTGATGATGAAATATTCCCCCGGTCCGGTTAGTTTTTAAAATAAATTGTCATTTTTAAGATGTCCATTTCTACTTTTAAAATAATGTTAGAAGTAATTTTTCGAATCTATTTCTATAATTTGTATTTCCGGAGTATTAAATGTTTAATGGGTATCATTTTGTAATTTTCACTTTAATCCCTCTATTTTATACTTGAACTTAATATTTTAAAAACAATAATTTTAGTCAAAATATATCTCTAAAATATTTTTAAACACAAAATGTTTGAAACACAATTTAATTATCATAAAGCACAAATTCAACACCTAATTCAATAAAATGCAACAGACCTCTCGAAAATTGTGATTTCAATTCTCTTTTGTAAAATATATTTTATGTATAAATTCAATTATTCAGTTCATAATTAAAATTACACAGGGACAAAATACTTATTCTTTTATTATCGTTATAGTCTCAATTTCTTCGTTTAGTATAATTACGGACACCTAATAATATAAATTATAAACAGTCTGACTCTTCTACAATAAATAAATTTTACAAAAGATAAAATATAAAATATTAAGGCATATAAAGAAGTCCGTGCACACAGAACTTAACTTGTTATATACAGGATATATTCAGGACCCGTAGAATTCTTTGGCTCATTTGTTTACTAGACCAATTGAGGCCCTCCACTTTAATAGTCACATTTGAACTCGGCCCAGTATTAAATAAGACTAGCCTATTCTTATTGCTAACCTAGCAGGTCCAGTCTGTCTGTTTGTTTCTTTTTCTTTTTGCCATAATTTTCTTGGTCATCTTAATAAGTTTATAGTGACCACCGTTTTGGATTTGGTAATCTTCATCATTTTCATAATCTAATTTCTTTTTCTTCATCTTTTTTATAATTTTGATTTAATATTCCACTTATTTTCTGTTAGTTAATAATTACTTAACTAAAATTCCACAACTAAATCATCTAACTTATAAAATTTCAATGTATAAACATACAACTCAATACACCTTTCTCAATATTATAGTTGCCACTAAAATATCAAGACTTTACTGTATAAATGTATTTTAAATTGTTATATACTCTGGAAAATGAATATACTTTCACATATTATATAATCAATGTTGAAATGAAACTAAACTATGTTGAGTGGGAAAGTTTTTGACCGAAGGGATTCTGGATTTTCCGGCAATGCAACATATTATGGCAGCAATATGGAAGCCAGGAAAAGGAGTCTATATCAAACAAGTGGATGTTAATTTGTTTGTGTTCCAGTTCTACCATGAAATAGATCTAAACAGAGTGATTGAGGGTAGTCCGTGGTCGTTCAACAGGAAGGTCTTATTAATAGGACGTATGAATGAAAGTATGAACCCTCGATGTGTTCCACTGGATACGATTGATTTGTGGGTACAGGTTCATGATATGCAACCGGGGTTCATGACTGAGTTAGTAATGAAAGAAATCGATAATCAGGTGGGGAAATACATTTTATCATGTGCAAGTAACTACAAGGGAGTCTGGAGGGAGTAATCGATATCACAAAGCCGCTAAGAAGGAGACTGAAAGTTCGGCAAACTGGGAATGAATGGAGCTGGATTATGTTCAAGTATGAGAACGTTTCAACGTTCTGCTTTATATGTGGAATCATCGGACACGCAGATAAGTTTTGCAGTAAGCAATTCGATACCAAGGAGAGTGAGATAGCCAAACCATATGTGGTGTGGATGAGAGCTTAACCTCGAAGGCAGAATAATTTTATAGGAGCGAAATGGCTGAGAAATGGTGGAGAATTTGTGTCGGGATCATCAGGGAATACGGGAGACAGGCAAAATCCGGTGCTGGACCAAGTTGTTCAAGATGCACAATCAGTTCCTGATATCTCGTTAATAGATAAGGATGACAAAATTCAAGGAGATAGTACACAACAGAAAGATATGATGGGCGTCAAATCAGGAATTTTAAATAAGGGACATGTAGCTGATGGAGGGAAAAATAATATAGGTGTCAAGAGTATTATTGTGGAAAATAAAAAAAGAAGGATAGATTGTGATGGAGAGGAATATATGGGCTTAAATACGAAAATTGGGCAAGAATTAGAAAATGAAAATATGGACCAAGATGATTTACTTGCTGGGCCAAAAAACGAATCTGGGGCGGGTTCTGAGAGTCGGGCTTGGCACCCCGTGGGCCTTACAATTCCTAAATGATCAAATGGTCCAAAAGAAGCCTAATATAGTTTTTCTCAGCGAAACTCTATGCAGGAAAGACAAAGTAGAAAATGCAAGGAAAAAAATAGGTTTTGAAGGAGCGTTTGCAGTAGATTGCCAGGGGCAGGGAGGAAGGTTAGCTATGTTCTGGAGGAATAATGAGGAAATTACATTCCAGTCTTATAGTATTAACCATATATATGTGATTGTTGACGTCCAAGGTTGGCATCGGTTTGGACTGACTGGGTTGTATGAAGAGCCTAACAGGTGAAAACGTAGAGACACTTGGGATCTTATTCAAAATCTGCATACTCATAATCAACTTCCTTGGGTGATAATTGGAGATATGAACAACATCTTGGGTCAATCTGATAAAAGAGGTGGTCCTTTGTATCCTTCATGGTTAATCAATGGCTTTAATGAAGTATCAGAAAGAATGTGGTCTGCATGATATGGAGCTCCAGGGGTACCCTTATACGTGGGAAAGAGGACATGGTACGGAAAATGGGTTGAAATACGCCTTGACAGAGCTGTGGCAACTACTTCATGGCTGGATTTGTTTAACAATGCAAGGTTAACCAATCTCGAGGTCTCAACCTCGGATCAGAGTCCTATTTTGCTTGAGCCGGTAGTCTCCATCGATTTACCAAGAGGTAGAAAACTTAAGTTCGAAAATGCATGGCTGCGTGAACCAGTTTGTAAACTAATTGTGGAGGATTCATGGAGTAAAAATCATGAAAAAAGTTTGCCATTAAAAATAGCCAGTTGTATTGAGGAAGTGGCTGCTTGGGGTCAAGATTTTACTGGCAACTTTTGAAAGAGGATTGAGAAGTGTAAGAAAATCATAAAAAATACTAAGGTTCGAAGAGATACAGAAGCCATCCAGAGACATCAATGTGCAGTCAAGGAGTTGGCTGAAATTCTGACTCAACAAGAAATCTTCTGGAAACAGAGATCAAAGCAGCTGTGGTTGAAGGAAGGGGACAAGAATAGTAAATTTTTTCACGCTACTGCTCGAGCTCGAAGAAAGAACAATCAAATAAAATTCTTGTTGAATGAAAGTGGTGATCAGGTGGACTGGGACGGAGGCTTACAGGAGTTGATGATAGAGTACTTTAATGGGCTGTTTACATCGTCAGTGACGAACTGGAACCCAGTGATCAGCTGTATTGATAGAAAAGTCACAAACGAGCAAAATGAATCTATGCTGAGATACATTGAAGATCAAGAGGTAAAGAAAGTAATTTTTCATATGCACTCTGACAAATCACCGGGCCCTGATGGGATGAGCCCGGGGTTCTACCACAAGTATTGGCAAATAGTTGGAGGTGATGTAATTCGAATGGTTACAGCATTTTTTGATACAGGTACTATTGGGGAGCAGTATACAGACACCTGTTGGAACAATCGAATCGTGGCCCTACGTTTTATGATATTAATTAAAAAGTACGAACATAATATTAACCTTAATTGCTACGGCGCAAGCGATTCAAATCCACGTCTTCTACTGTATTCCTTGATTCTCCTTGGACGAAGTGTGGGCTTCGATCTCCCAAGGTGTACCTCTACTTAAAGCTCCGAAAATCCAAAACCCTAGCTGGCTCCTTGAGAAAAATGGCTGCCTCTCTCAAACCCTAGATCGGGTTTCATTTTTGTGTGTAACCCTAGCTTTAGGAAAATAAGAATATATATAGGCTACAGTAGGGATTATGGACTATTAGGTCGGGCCTTCCAATGGCATTCTGGGCCAGGCCCAATGTCATTAAATATTAATTCAATCCACTAAAGAATTAATATTTGCACTACCTTTCCTAATTCCGTAAGTTAATTATTTAATCCGGCTCCCATATTAATTGTTTATTAAATTCCCCATGTTTAAGATATCGCATGTCCATTAATTAAATTAATTTCTGACAATTAATTTAATCAATATCTTTTATCCTTGATCATCCACTCAACCTTATAATTATGCAAGAAAAAATCTGCCTGCAA
>PHNY01023119.1:0-12157 GCA_003724115.2 Anethum foeniculum | reverse complement strand
ACGAGTGTATTTAATAATTAAGTAATATCATATAAACTATAGTGAAAAAAGAAAATTATCAAGTCATATTAAATAATATTTAGTAATTTAAAATAATAAAGATGTTTGGTTCATAAGATAACAAAAAAATCTTATTAGTAACGAGCTAACGTGTTAGATTTTGTAACAACTAAAACAACCACTAGGTGTAGAAGTAGAACTATAAGGTGGAATTTCGTAACTGCATGTAGGTTCAATTTATTTTAACTACATAACTTAATAGCATTTATTTATTATATATTCTCATCAGATTCAATTTTCTACGATTATTAATTTAATTTGATACAATTATTTTAATTTCAATTCGTATTTCGCACGGGCATGAGGTTTAATTCTCTGCAAATATTAATTTAATATTTTTAATCTCGGGCCCGTGCTTTGCACGGGTTATCAACTAGTATATATAATAAAATAAGAGTTAAAAAGAGGAGAGAGGTTACCTAAAAACAAAGAAGGAAAAGAAGATTTTAGTGGATCTTAGTGATTTGAGAAATTAGTAGTACACTGTTGGAGTGAATTTTTCAATGTAAATGAATCCGAGCTCTCACTTTCAAATTTTCTTTTAAGTTGTTACCGTAATTTATTATGAAGGTGCGAGAGAGGATGGTTTACATAAGTTTTTAAATTTGAAAAAAAAAAAACATAGCAAATAGAGACGCAGAAACAGAAGGGTGATGGTCGACAGTACTCTACTATAAAAGAATGAGCAGTGCTACGTAACTCATAAACATTCCCACCATGCTTTTATTTGTGGGACTCATACGTATGAACAATGGGTCCAAAATATCACAACTTGTGCAAATGTTCGTAATACCACACAAATTGCCGAGGCATTAACCTACTTTAAGCACCAGCAGAATATTTAATCAAGTCAAGAGTGAAGAGAAAAAAGTGTTTAACATCAATTACATGCTTTATTTTGTGCTTAATTCCCTCCATTTCTTTAGCCATTGCTTTTGCTTTATTCATAACTTCATAATCATAACATCCCAACTACCAGTAGCTGACCAATATAAAATGTAGCAACATATTCTAGACCCCAAATTCTCCCCCACTACAAAGCCCCATTAAAGATCAGAGATCAAGTAGAGGGGAGAATGGGACTTACAGAGGAGAAACGGTGTCTGCAGAAGTTTTATCTTCAGCAAGTAAGCTCTTTTCATCTCAATCTTATCAGTACATTTTCTAATTGTAGCTTAGTTGCTCATTTCAGATTCTCAAGCAAGTAATTTTTATGAAAAAAAAAATGCACATATAGATATGAAAAGTGAAGACATTTCCATCAAAACCAC
This sequence comes from Anethum foeniculum, assembly GCA_003724115.2. NCBI lineage: Eukaryota > Viridiplantae > Streptophyta > Magnoliopsida > Apiales > Apiaceae > Anethum > Anethum foeniculum. Next base: position 10,826 of record PHNY01023119.1, on the reverse strand, counting down.
ATTCTTCAAACACTCAGTAATCTGTGTCAAATTACATTGAAAACCAAGAGGTAAAAAGAAAAGTGAATACAATGAGAAGTTATACCACAACCCTCTGCACACCTAAACAAACTAAGTAAAAGGAGTTCATTTTGGTTGATCCTCCTTCTAGCTCTTTCTACACTACTTTACTATATGTCTTCCCCTTATTGTCATCCTTTGCTCTACAAGGGGTTAAATTGGCGAGGTGCCAATGTATAGTTACACTCTCAAAAACTAGTGAATTATGTTGTAAGTCATGTACAAAAGGACAATCCAAGGCAAAAATATTTATGGAGAATTGAATACCCATATTCAATTCCCAAAAGAAGATAAACAAAAGAATTTCGCTACCAGAACACATTGGAATTCAATGTGGATATTAGCGTTGGTGACACAAACAAGAATGCAGACCATAGGACAAAATCTTCATGAGAAATGAATCTAGGATGCACCGTTGCATTCTAGAATTCAAGGCAGATCTGATTTTGGTAGACCTGTAAAAATTTAGGTAGGAATGACTGCAATTCAAGTGATAAAAAAAAAAAAAAAAGGAACTCCAAAACTGAAGATAAGACCTGTAGTTGTGAATTATAGTAAAAGACTGCTCGTACGAAAAACCAGCTGTTAATCAGAGATTTTGGAGAAGAACCCTTTTGCAGGGTGGTGGTCGTGAAGCTGTTGTGCTCGGGATCGGGGATGCAGTTTCCACACCAAGTGTTTTGAGGAGGAAGTGCCTCTCCTGAGATATATCCAAAACACAGGATCAGCTTCCTTCTTTGCAATCATATAGAAGACATGAAAGCGTATATTACATGCAAACAGAAATCATGTACAAATATAATTTGTTTTACACTTTTAAATGTGAGAATATCTGTCTCTGTTGTGAACCAACCTTTACAATCAGATAATGTAAGGCCAGATAGATATTTTGGAATTGTATTAAATTAATTGCACCTGTTGGTTAATATAAATATTTCTCAGTACTTCCGACATAAAAGAGTAGACACGGTCCAAAAAGAAGGGCTGAAAGTGAAACACTAATATGTGAAGACGAGTTAAATTGAAAACAACTATATACTGGGTTCATGACCAGTCGACCACATAGTGAGTGTATTTCTTGATATTAGCTCAGTGGTAACTCATAATCATAGGACCACAGCCTACGCACAACAGACAGGGAGACTAAACACCATACTTCCTTGAATATGGCCAGGAAACCGGTCACGTCATTTTAGTTTATAAGTTTTGCTATTCCTGACCTATGAGTCTGGTAGAAATGCATAGACAAGTTCAGAAAACCAGTTTCAGAAATAATGCATCCAAGCAACCTCCCTAATCCAAGGACAACCTACCATTGAGGGCTTCTCAATGCCAGTATATCCATTTCTTCCACATGAAGGCAAATGGCAACGTATCTTGTTTAGAGCTTAAGTTTATTTGGTCGACAAATGCTATTAACTCTTTTCACAATTATACAAGATAACCAAGTATTTACAAGCAATTTACAGAGTTGTGAGTGAGTTAACTTAAAAGTAGCTGTTGGTTCTGTCACTAAACTGCTCAGTAAGACTACCAAGTGTTAACAATAAATTGTTATAATTGGAAATCAGGTATTGTCCTCAAGACTCTTATGCAACTTATTGCTCTGGAATATTAATTAACTCACACTTTCTGTAAATTGTGGACTGGGAATCCCTGATGCCAATGATCTGAATACAGGAGTTACTTGAGGTGGAGAGTCTAACTCATTACTTGAGAAGGAGTGAACAAATCCATCATCATCATTTAAATCATCACAAGGCGGCATGATGCTTGCTGAATTAAGAAAAGAAATTTCGTCAATCAAATAAACATAGCATAATTACATCTTTCAAATAAATTAGAGTATATGAATGTAAGCAGCTTTGTGTTTACGTGATACAATTGCTTCAGTTTGGTTTGTTGTTGTGCAGGAGACAGTGTGCTTCTCAACAACACAATTAACAATTGACTGTCCTTTTTGATCTGGTTGAAGATGAGATTCGGCGCTATGATGTCTATCAGATGTATCAGTTGCAATACGGTCTGGTTTGTCAACTGTTAAATGGGTCAAAAGTGTGGAGCCAGTACTATACTCGGAGCTACTTGGAGAATCTGCATAAAAGTGTGGTGCCCTGCATTTAACACGAGTCAGAAAGGTATAGGTTAATCCAAAATCCAAGTCTGGGCAATGTTTAGCACCTCCAGGATTGTTGGATGTCCTCTCTACTAAACTTCAAGTCATCAACTGAGCCTTTTGAATTTTCAAGTTGAAAGTCCACATCAGTGATCCTTAATCTGATCATGTCGGCATCTTTGCTTTGATTGAGAAATTCTTGGAGAACCTGAATTTAATGTATAAAAATTTTAGATAACATGGAAAAACAAGAGGAACATTCAACATGATAGAGGAGCATCGCTAAATAAAGATGTTGTGAGAGCTTCAGGCAATTATTGAAGTAATGCTTTAAATTTTCTATTCCTGATATCAGATTTTAATATGTACGATGTAATTAAACGTATAAACAGATCAATGCAAATTGCCTCACCTTCCAAGCACTATCAATACTCTGATCTTTGTTCTCCGTATCAAATTTGAGTGCAAGTGAACTGAGTAGTTCTGCTTGTTGCACAAGTGCTATAATCTTTGGGTCATCCTTCTTGAGATATATTCCTTGAATCATGTCAGTGCTGGCTGAATATGAACATATCAAGAATTTAAAATAGATAATAATGTTTACTGTCTTCATTATTCAACTATGCAAGTCAAATTAAAAAAAATTCACAATTTGTTCCATCTTTGGGTATTTCCCTGGTGTTTGCATTACCTTGTGTTTCCAAGTCCCTCAAAATGTTAAAATCTTGCACCATTACTGCGAATGGTGGTCTAATTTCCTCGTATTTTTCTCTAAATTCCTCTGGTGATCTTTCAATCACATCAGAGCTGTCACTTCTCCTAAGTGAGAAAGGTAAGTGTTAATATTAACAGGCCAATCTCATATTCTTAAGAAGTGGAAATACACAAATTCAGCAATACCTTGTCTTCTTAAGAATCACTCCAGTTTCTGATGATTCATCCTCATTAGTATCAAGTCGAGAAATAACCCTTTTGTTGTTCAAGTTCACGAAAGTGGTTGTGTTTTGTTTAGCTAATGCTTCCCGCTTTGCTTTCTTTTTGCATAAAGTAGAGAATCGATTCTTCACAGCATTATCAGTTCTGTGAAAGACACAAGTAAAAATAGTTGAGTACCTTCAATTATTTAGTTGAAAGAAAAAGGGGAAAGGTACCAAGTTTGCAACTCCATGTACCTGCCTGATACTACTTTGGCTATTTCTGTCCATCTATTACCAAATATCTTCTGAGCCTGCACAATTTCACATATAACTTAATTCAAATTTATCTAACTCAATACGTCTAAGCATCTTATGAACGTAGTAATATGTCTAGACCATTAATATAAGTCCCGAAAAAAAGGATCTAATACTGCTGCTCTAAGCAATATTTGATTAACAGTTCCACTTGTAAGTGTAAACTAAGATAACTTACAGATTGGAGAAGGTTCCGCGCAGATGAACTAAGTTGTGAATAGGGTAGCATGATAACATACCTCACATAGAAGAATGTCTTCCTCTGGTGACCATCCCCCTTTCTTAAAATCAGAATTCAAATATGTGAACCATCTGCATATGTTTTCGAAATAAAACAAGTAACAACTGATTAGGATGAACAGAACAGTGCAACAGAAAACAAAACATACAGAGTTAAAATCTGTAAAAAAGAACCTTCTCCGGCACTGTCTGGTGGTCTTATCAGTAAAATTGGAAGCAATAATCGCCCAACTGCAGTCAAATCCATTCAAAAACATATGAATATTAACATGATTCAAGACAAATATAAGAAGGCCAAACAAATATTTGAAAAACTCAGTGGCCTTTCGGTTAATGGAATTCCAAGGTGGTTAACGGAATAAGAATGAGATTTTAAACAAAAATGTATTAGAATCTCATTCTCTCTTGTTAATCGGTTGGAATCCCATGATACAAACGGCACCTTAAGATAAGTATCAATAGGATTCAAGAAAAATATGAGAAGGGCAGATAAGATTATACTTGTCTGTTCCATGAACTCGAATCTGTTCACGCAAGATATCATCTTCCTGCAGCTCAAAATCATTCATCTCATTAGAAACACAACTTGAAACATAAAAATAAATAAACAAACATGAAAAAAAAGACATGTAAATATAAAAAAGAAACCTGGGGAGACCAAGAAACGATGGGTCTAGTGGTCTTCTTCTGCTGCTGCAAGGTTTGCATTGTTTAAGAAAAAAGTGAGTTAATGAATGGTAAAATAAGGGTTGTAAGTTCTTGCATGCTAGTGCTTGCTTCCTTGAATGAATCGAAACTTGGAGTAATATATATCTGCAGTTTGCAAGAATCGAGAAAGTGCTAATGTTGTTGTAGTAAAAGTTTAAGAAGCTTGCTCACTTCCTCACTATAATTAGCTTTTTCTTGCTTAGAAAGCGTAACTTTTTTCTCACACTGTAAAAACAAACGGGATATTAGTACTATATTTATATTAAATTTGAATGTGTCGAAAACATTGCAAGTATTGTTTAATCAAAAGAGTGGTGTTATAATAAGGTAGGTAAGCATTTGAACGAGGGCTTGGCTTGGATTAAGATGACCAGTTTGAATCACTCGACTCACTGAATTTCATGACCACTACCTCTTTGGTAGGGAACTCAACCTCGCTAACTCCACAGGAGTATTTTATTAAATTAGAAACATAACTTTTTTATGCATATCTAAGGGGTACCAGGTACCTCATATTAATTTTTAAAATTTTTACCCAATTATATGGCACTTAATGTATTTTAATTCGTGTGGGCATATGTATGTACCCGGGTCACCAGGGCATGGTGCTGGCTGAGTTAGGCGGTGGCCTAAGGCCCCAACTTTTAGAGGCCCCAAAAAAATATGTACTTATATATATTTTTTTAAATAATAATTTAAAATTTTAAAAATTATGTTCATATTATGTTTGAAAGCCCCAAAAATATAATTTTAATTATCATAAAAAAATTTATATCAATCTTTTTATAAAAATATAAAAATATATTACTATAAATATGAATTAAAATTCTCTTTCTTAAGCTAATTTGAATTTATTTTATTTTAATGTTGCACTTTCAATTGATAAGTACTTCTAAATAACTAAGCATTTAGTATTTTTTTTATTTTAAAATAATTGTTGAATTTAAAATTATAATATTATTAAATTATTTGAACAGAAAACACTTACTTTTACACGCACGCACATATATAGAGAGAGTCTCCCTATATTTAGTATTTAGTATTTAGTATTTTTTTATTTTAAGTGTTGTTTTTATTTGAACATCTATATATATATATATATATATATATATTATTAAACTCTATAAAAATAAAAATTTTAAAAGAAATTTTTTAATAATAATATAAGAAATTTTAAAAACATTAAACTTTATCACAAAATATTAAGTAAATATCATTCGATTAATATATAAATTAACTATTTTTAAATAAAGACCTCATGTTTCATTTTCGCCTTAGGCCTCACCGGCCCTGGGGATCACATCTTATTATTAAAAAGTTACTAACTATACAAGTTACGCATAGAATCTTATTATTAAAAAGTTACTAACTATACAAGTTACACATAAACATTTGTGAATCGTTTTGGGAGCCAATTAGCATATTCAGCATTTTTTTTTAAAAAAAAGTTATAAAGATTAATAATAATAAGATGACTCCAGTGTTTTACGTGTCATATTTTTGTGATATTAAAATATGATAACTAATTATAGGAATACTTTTGTAGAAAATACGTATGAAAATTCAAAAGTAGACGTATCAAAATATCATCTCTCTCCTTTAAGAGTGGGAGCAGTCACCCTGCACTAGGCAAGAAGATGGCAAGACAATACTAACGAATCAGATATGATATCTTCATTCCTTATAACCGATTATAATGTTGTTTGCGACTAGACCCTAATTACATACACATACACTCATTTTGGCTTCAAAACTAGCAACTATATACTCATCAACCAATCAAAGACCAGAAGAATGAAATGCACCTACTACAATTAGCTAATGAAATGCACCTACTCCTCTTTTGTGATTAGTTCGTGTTTGATATAAATCGGAATCAAATCATATAACAAATGATCTTAAAAAATTTAAATTAAATTCAAATTAACTCGTAATTCGTAATTTAATAAATTCAAACGACTCGGTTCAGTCCGGTCAGCTAAAATTAGGAAATTTTGATAATGTGTGACGTAGTTTGATTAGTGTAATCGTTTCTATCTTTCTGATTTAAGTTTTCTTTCTTTGAATATTTATTTCATAAAAAAATGATTTGCTTGTAGTAAAATAAATCACTCATGTTAATCGTAAATAACGCTTGATGTCAATGTAGTTGCAATAAAAAAAATTAAATATTAAGTATGTGACTGACTGCGTCCAAAAAACTCAAGTAAGTCACTCATTTCAAATTTGACTGAAATTAATTACCAATTTTGATCATTCTGTTAAAGTCGAAAATGGAAATTACCCAGATTCGAAAAATGGTAATATTGATGGGTAGAGCTCGTTTTAGACTTGATTACTAAAACTTGCTATTTTGGCATAAGGAATCATGATAAAATATGGTTTTGATTCTTCCAAAGTCAGATTTCATCATGATTCCCTGAGCCAAATAGCAAATTTTAAAGCCTAAAACGATCTCTACTCACCTATGTTACCATTTTTCAATTTTGGATAATTTTAATTTTTGACTTTAACGGAATGATCAAATTAAGTTAATTTTTCATTCGTTTGAGTCAAATTTGTAATGAGTGAACTAATTGAGTTTTTTGCGCGTAGTCAGTGACCTACTTGATATCTGACCCAATAAAAAAAAATAGATGCAAAAAAGTAATACAAAAATCTTCAATATCATTTTTAAAGAAATATAATACATGATAGTGATATCTAATGATAATTCAATAACTGAATATTTATTAAGATTTAGAGCAATAGTATTTTTTTAATATTAGAAAAAAGTCAATATTTTATATTTAGAGATGTCTCATTTATCTTCTAATATTTTTCAATATAATTTACATATGTATATATTATATTCGCTGATATAATATATCTTACTCATTTATATACATTTTTTTTACTATTTTAATTTTAAATTTTGAATATATAACAATGCTAGTTACTGGACAGGAAAAAAGAAAAGCAATACTTTCCCGTTTCAAAATACATGTTTAATTTGATTTTATGCCCGTATTTTAAAGGGCTTTGAACACATATTTATATTAAAAAGATTTAAACTTTTTTAATAAAAATTTAGTACTTCAACTTTTATTGGAATAAAACTCAAAAAATTAATTTACATTATTACGTGATGATTGTACTTTAAAATACGTGCACACAAGTATATATATTTTGAAATTGAGGGAGATATAAGAATATACTCGTAATACTCCCTCTATCTAAAAATATTGTCCACCTTTTAAATAAACTAGCATAATAACTCGTGCGAGGTACGGGCCATTTTCTGGAGTTTTTTTGTAAACCATGCAAATATAACATTCTTGATTGTTTTCTTATTAGTAAATATTGTGCAACATATCAAGTATATCAATACAAGTTATTTGTTTACCAATGTGTATGATTTTCAAGTAAGGCACTACAAACGTACATAATGTTTCTAATATAGCTCACTAAGCAAATTATATATTTTCTTATTTGTACCGTGTAATTTATATTTAGTGAAATGAATACCATAAGGGTAAGGGTAGTCACTGTACGTTTAAAATGAAAAGATTAAAACTTAATCAATTTAATATCGTCAGTATGTTCAAAAAGAGTAAACTAAAAATTAACATGTATGTTGAATGCAGAGTTTAGCAAAATTTTTGAGTTTTGGTTAAATAAACTATGAGTTATGAGCTATTTTATTACTGAAGTCACTAATAACTTACAACTACCTTACTCAATTTAAAAAGATTAAAAATGCATAACTGAAGTTGTTAAGACTTTTAATCATAATATTCAACAAAGTAAATTTACACTACCATTAATATAAGTTGATTGTAATGGAAAAATGTTAGTTTTTGAAATTCAACTTTTTGGTTGATGTTAAATTATTGCCAATGTAATGATCCATTAACTAAAGTTGACCAAGTGTCCTTAGTTTTTAATCTATTGATTAAAGTCTTATAAGATGTTAAATAATTGTTAATGTCACAATTCATCAATTAAAATTGGCCTAATCCACCTAATTTTTGACACATTGAAAAAAATCTCAGATTCAATAAATCGTTCTTACTTTCACAACATAAAATATTTTTGTTGTTCTCATCTAGTGCATCAATGAATCTGGATACAATATTAAAATTGTATCTTTTACGATTAGAAAAGATAAAGGCATATGTGCGTGTGTGTATGTAAATTATTGTTTGTTATATTTTTGAGTAAATTATGTTAGTCTCGTTTATTTATACTCTAAGTATCATTCTTAATGTATATGTTTAATCATTATTAACATCTAGTGAGTCAGTTATTTACTCAAATAACATGCATTTATAATTATTCAAAAATTATAATATTTAATAAATAAATTGCAATTATTAATATGTTGTAGTCGTAGCACTGACAAACAATTCATATCTTATTTTATTCGACAGAGCATAAATCATGGTTGTGGCATAAAAATATTTTATATATTGTAAAGACTTAATATTGATATTCACGGGTCTTTTTTTTCAAAAATTCGAAGAAAAATTTGTAATAATAAAATCATTCAAATTATTTTTAAATTTCTTTCGTTTATGTTTCTAATCTTTCTTCTTACAACAATTTGATAACATTGTATAATATTTTCCTACAACTAAATATTTTTCAATTCGATAAAATTTTATAAATATTAGTTTAACTTTTTAATCCTTCAAAATTACCGACCAATACAATTTTTTTCTTTAAATAGCATAAAATGGGTTGAATCAAATGGTACAATATAGTATAGATTCAACTTCTATATATTCAAATAATTATAAATATTGGAGTAATTAAAAATATTTGTATGTGATTTTCTAACATTAAATATTATCTTCGCCAATTAATATTGCTTATCTAAAAAATATATATTTTAAAAAGATTGAATTCTATAATTTTTCATATATATATACACACACACACACACAATTGCTTTTAATAACCATATCAAATTAATTCTGTAAAATTTAAGATTTCATTCACACATATTTGAATACAAATGTATTTTTAATTAAATTATGTAAGAAATAATCTATATATTTTTAAACATATTCACACATATTCTAAATATTTTTAAAAATAGGGTCCCAACAACTATAATGTACTACCGTCTAAGTTAATCATTTTATACATAAGATATTATAAACATTTCGCCTTATTGGTAAGATGTTCTTGTTGAGATCGTAATTTGACTTTACTAAACGTAGAATGTGACGAATTAATTCTGTAAAATTAAGATTTCATTCACACATATTTGAATACAAATGTATTTTTAATTAAATTATGTAAGAAATAATCTATATATTTTTTATGAAGAATAGTTGTAGGTTAATTTTTTTCCCTAAAAAGAATGAAATAAAGTAGGACTTTGGGATCACCTCTTTACAAATTCACCATTATTAAACAATATTATAAAGATAATTCTTTTTTTAAGAGAGATATGAAAAATAAATTGATTTAGTATACCGAAGTAGTTTTAACAAATCTTTTGACAACTCATATCAAATTCTAAATATTTTTAAAAATAGGTTTAATCCCAACAACTATAATGTACTACCGTCTAAGTTAATCATTTTATACATAAGATATTATAAACATTTCGCCTTATTGGTAAGATGTTCTTGTTGAGATCGTAATTTGAATTTACTAAACGTAGAATGTGACGATGTATTTTCGGCTGGGTCATGTAGTCAAATTTTGAGTAGTTTTTAAACTATTGGTCAAGTTTAGATTTTGAATTCGAAATAAACTTTAATACATCGAATCTTTATAATTCTAATCTATCTAAATATGTAATATACATTTAGATTATTTATATATAAGCGATTCTATTTTTAATATTTTTTTAAAAAAATTAAATATATGTACATTTTAATTTCTTTTTATATTAAAAAAGATACGAGACATATTTTTAAACTAAAAATTAATTAATAAATAAGGTAATGATCCGTTTATGTACTATGCTTAACCATATATCTTAAATTCAATTTTTTGAAACTATACAAATATTTCTGTAACTATGTTCAAAGTTAAATAAAATATTCACTATTTACGACAGTCACATATTATGTGTATGATTAAAAACACATCTGACAGTATGGTATAGTGGTACGGAGATGTTTAGTTGAATGAAAAGACTTGGGTACGATTCTCACAAACCACATTTTTTATACAAATATTAAAAACAGGAAAAAGTTAAAACAGGGGAAAGTTAGTCATATTTTTTATACAAATATTAAAAACAGGGGAAAGTTAGTCATTTCAGTACATGAATAAAATGTCTACAAATATTAAAAACAGGGGAAAGTTAGTCATTTCAGTACATGAATAAAATGTCTCATGAATTTTATTTGATGTATTATATATAGAAAGAGATTTTGACTTTTATTCGGTCGCTGAACTTTGACTGTATATATAAATTTACTTTTTACAATTTTAAAAAATTAAAAAATATATTAAATATATATATA
>PHNY01023012.1:49018-88272 GCA_003724115.2 Anethum foeniculum | reverse complement strand
TAGTGGTGAACTTTAAATAGAATTTAGGAGAGAGGGATAAAAATTATTCAAATTTGGAATTATTTGGATGCAAAATGCAACTAGCATTGGAGTTGAAGTTCTATTTTAGCAACAAAAAATAATTTTTGGTGTCAAATTATAGCAATAACTATAGCTATTTTGCATCTTGCATTGGACTTACTCTAAAAATGGTGGAGCTGACATCTGCCTAGCAACCAGATTATTTTATCCAAATATAAATGAAAACATCTGCTGCGTGCCTCCCATCGTCTTTAACAATAATTTCGTTGTTTACTCGAATCTCCGGCACTAAAATTTTGATATTCTAAAAAGATTCATTGTTTGGTGTTCTCTCGAATTTGGCACTAAATTCATTGTTTTCTGTCTCTCAAGCTTGGGTTGAGACTTTGATGCACAAGAAAGTGGCCATTATTGTTTTGGATGCTGGTCCTGACAGTATGTTTGTCAGTAACGGTTTATTCAAACACACTATTTTTGTGTATTGAATTTATATTTTAAGAATTCAAATTAAAAATATTTTTTCTGTTGGTCTAATTTGTGAAAAATCATAATGAATCATAAAAAAAAAAATATTCCGTCTGAATTCTTAAAACACAGATCTAATAATTATGAAGTAATGTGTTAAATAACCTCACAATGACATGCAATTTTTGAAACAAAATCCTATTATTTTTTTCTCTCTCTCTCTCGCCAAATGCATTTCACACACAAATTTTGTGTCCTTAGTTTCCGAGTGTTACTTTTTCATGTTATAGTGAAAGTGAAACTGAGGTGTTTGCCTAAATTTACAAACATAGAAATTTTCTTCTACTTTCGAATATACACATCAAAAGACTTTGGTAAATAACTTAAAGAAAAGAAAAAACTTGGGTACCATAAAAGGGAAAGAAGTAAAATTAGCTAAAGAAAAGGGAAAGATATAAAGAAAGAAAGGTTCTAGAAGCTAAACTTCTAACCATACATAACCCTACATGCAAAGAGGCATGTATGTCATTCACATACATATATTAAGAGTTTGGTACAGTGTCAGTTGATAGTGTGTTAACTTTATATCAAAACAAATCACATACTTGATCCGTTTTAAAAAAACAATCATTTAAATATATTTTACCTTTATCATTTTAATATTAATCAAATATGTTAATTGAAAACTAAAAACAAAATATAGCCATGTTTGTGTCAAAATATTAAACAGCTTCACTGTATATATAAATTTTAAAACCGGAATATAGAAAAAATCCAAACGCGGCGCCAACAGGAACAGCCCACTGAAGCCGACCCAACTCACTCCCTGACCCCACACACTTTGATTAACAAAAAGATTCTATTTCTATACTTGCACTTCTTCTATCTCTATATATAACCAACTCTCCCTGCCTTCAATTTCATTTCACATTTGCCTCCTCAACACTCTTCTAAACAATGCTCGGAACCCTAGCTTGTCCCTCGTCTCAATTTCTTCATTTTTCCGGCGAAACTCGCTCTTCCGGCGCTGGAATATCCAGCTCCGACTCTTCAGTTTCACTGCCGCGCCGCAGTAATCGGTGCGCGGCGGCGCTCCACGCCGTCGCCGATCCTGAACCTTCTGTATCGGCGATTAATAGGCCTGTGAGTCTCTACGATGTTCTGGGAGTGAATAAAAATGCGTCGGCGGTGGAGATTAAGTCGGCGTATCGGAGCTTAGCGAAGCTTTATCATCCGGATTCTTCGGAGTCATCGGATGGTGGAGATTTTATTGAGATTCATAAAGCGTATTCGACGCTCTCTGATCCGTCGGCGAGAGCGCTTTACGATCTCTCGCAGCGTGCCAGAGATCGCCGGCCGTTTCGGTACGCGGCGGTGAGCGATAGTCAAAAAGGATATTATACGCCTAGACGATGGGAAACGGATCAGTGCTGGTAGCTGTTACAAATTTAGGCTTCCGACTTACCTCGAAACTGTTTATATATTTTTAAGTTTCGAATTTTTTGGAATTCTGATTGGAAATTTCCCCAACGCAGAAAATATAGTTGTAAACTTTTAAAATTTTCAATTTTCGGGAAACTAGTTAGCCGTAATAGCAATTGTACTGCATGATGATGTACATATGGTGTCTTACTTTGAAAGTGAGTGTGTTATATATTTTATTATTTTTTGTTACCTTTGCAGTGAGAAAATGATAACACGGGAAATTTCGGAGAAACAAAATTAAATCTAATTGAATTTAAGCTAAGTTTTTCTCGAATAAGGGAACAAAAATAAAAGTTGGCTACAACTTGTGTGTATTTTTGGTACAGATCAGTTGGTCCGTCACACTCACCCTAAACATCTTAAAGTTCTTTACAGTTTACCGTATCAAACGACTTGATCTATTGTTTTAGTGGTTGTTTGGCCATCCATGAAATCAATCACGCTGCCTGTTTAGGTGATTTGGCTAATGATCTTATTTGATCTCTTTTATTTTATTGTTTTTGACAGAATTTGGCCTCTTTTATTAGATAAGCAGAAAGCAGAGGCATACTTTCTTATTCTGGAAAAGGCCAACAATCCTTATTTGCTTTTTTTTTTTTTTTTTTTATTGTATCTCAATCCGTTTATATGTATTCATATTTATTTAAAATCTTAATTCATAATCTTTTTTTTTTTGAAACTATCTTAATTCATAATCTTATTCTTTGCTTTATTTTGAAACGATACCTTTATTTTTGAAATAATTTGAATATATATCTTTTTTCTATTTGTTTTTCTTAATATTTGTGTCGGTAAATTTTAACTTTTAATTTATAATTTACGTTTTACAGTTTTTCTATATTAAATGAAAACTGTAAACTTAATAAATTTATAATAGTATTTTAAGATATATTAATAGTATCCGGAAAAAAAAAAAAGTTATACCCATGTATCAAAAGTTCAAAATTTAAATATTAATTTTATCTTTTTATTTATATTTTATATACTAAAATTATTATAACAACATTTTAATTTATTTTTCTTTTAACTTATAAATTATTTACCAAATAAATCAACAACTTATAAGCAAAATTATCCAAACGCCGAAGTAACTTATAAGTTATAATTCACTTATTGGCATTTTTTTACTTTAATTCATAATTTACTTTATCTAAGAAACCCTAAACGAGACTTTGCTCAATGTTAACTTCGTATACAGTACAATCTTTGTGTTTACAGTATTTAACACCATTTAATTTGCAGATTAAAGTTTATAAACCGATCTGAAAAATATGTATATTTTATCAAATGACCCTATTAAAAAGTTCAGTGTTTCTGCCCCACTATTATTTGTAATTTGTTTTATGTTCTGAAGTGAATATAGAATGATTGGACAATCAATTTTGTAAATGATCTATAAGTAAATATTAGAAAAGACAAAAAATTATCATAGCGACCCTCCATCCTACAAATAATTAGGTAACTTTTTTAAGCTATATACTTGATTCTGATTTAATTGAGTACGTTTACTTCAAAAATTACATAACTTTCTTGCCGCCGGAAAAGCTTCCTGGATGAATGAGTCAACGGTCTATTTAATATAATCCAACTGAATATTTACTAAATTGCATAAAATCTACTTCATATAGGTTTGTTTTATATGGAGGATATTTATAATCCAACAAAAGAGTTATCCGGTGCTTGAAAAAATAGTTGAACATGAGTTAAATGTTAGTTATACAAAAAAAATTCTAATTTTTTTATTAGTTGCTTTGAATACGATAAAACAATGAACCAAAAAATTATTTAACTAAAAACAGAGATACCCTTAATCATCTCTTTCAAATTTGATTTTACGGTCACCGGATTATAAAATTAATTACCAATGAAATAATTTTGTCGGCATATTAACTGTTTACTTATGACGTGAAAACAAAAAGACATTGGCGAGGACCTCTCCCAGTCCCACGGCCACTACCCACTCCACAAGCAATGCACTTTTTTCCTGTGTTATGTTATTATTATTATATTTAAAGTTAAGACGGCCCTGTCTCAATAATTATGCCAGAGGCTTTAAACTGATTATGAAAATTAGACTCCTTATGAATATAAAATATACAAATTATTTTATATTTAAATAAGTTAATCTAAAATCACTAAAGCAACTCCAAAAATTCTTCTACTTTATTGTATTGATAGTGAGTTTTTTTTTTAATTTGAAATTCTATTGAAAAACTGTCGTTAATACGAAGCAGAAAGAGAATTTTGGGAGTTGTTTTCGTAATTTAGGCTATGTTTCGGAGTGCCGTTAGAAAAAGTGATGTTTCAAAAATGATAATATTTTTGATATGCATATGTTTTGATGTTAAAAATTAAATAAAATAATATTTTTGGTGAGATTTAATGGTAAAATCAGCATATGCTTCTCCCAAAAGTTTAAAAGCATCTTTTTCTAAAAGCATGTGTACTTGCTTTTTTTAACGGCAACTTTTAGACCAAAAGCATTTTTAAAAGCAAAAAATTGCTTTTCAGCAAAAAACCGCTGTTGCTGTCCGCAATAGCAATGCAAAACACACTCTTACCCTTAGTAACAACAGTTGTTCAATTGAACTTCAAATTAGAAACCTCACTACCTATACAATGAGCCTCCAGCAGAGGGTATGCCCTTTCAAATACGGGGCTCATTTTTACTAGTTTTAGTGCAGAAGAATGAAGATCCTACATTTCAATTTTTTATTTTATTTTTTCAGGATCCTACATTTCAATTTAGCAAAAGAAAAAAGACGTAAATTTTATGAACTTTTTAATTTATTTGGAGAAAGCAGTTTAATTTCTTTATATATTTTACGTTGTCTCAATATTTTTAGATATGCACTGTCTCATTGGGTTATCTATTATACAAGTTTTTGATATTTTATACAACACTCATTAAAATAAGCCAGAACTTGAAAACTCTCAGACAACTATAAATAACAAAAGAAAAAAAATCAAGAAAAGAGAGGGCGAACATTCTAAAGACTTGCCAAAAGATGAAACTTACTATAATTTGATTATGAACCCACCTCAACATATCTCACGGTTGGCAAGTCTCGCAGATTTAGTTATTACTCTAATAATAACTAGTAATTAAATACCTATCGAATTTTCTTCATATTCACATAAATGATCCAGACAACAAGATTTACTCGTCAGATATATGCATTTGGTTGGGCCGAATGAAATGGATGGGTTAAAATAAAAGGAAACTAATGAAAATTAAAAGGAAGATTTAAAAGAAAATGAGTTGGTGCAAACTTCTATGATAAGAAATACTCCCTCCGTCCCACGATACAAGTCTCTTTTGGAAAAATTACGCATATTAAGAAATCATTAATTTGATAATGTTTTTCCAATCATACCCCTCATAAATGAATGAATGTAGACTCTTACTCAACCCTCATTAAATGTTATACAACTTTCAAGAAGGCTAATTTTGGAATAATGTCATTATATTTGCACTGGAAAGGAAAAGTAGACATGCATTATGGGAAAAAAATTTCTTTCAAAAGAGACTAGTATTGTGGGACGAAGGGAGTATGAAGAAAATGGATATAGTAAAGAATGGAATATTCTATCTCAAATTGGATGTTTACATTACTATAATTTAGATAGTCCGGAATAGAATGGGTCAAAGAATCAAACTTTTAAAAATTTAGCCATTTTATACTTTTAATCTAATTCCATTTCATTCCATTCCATTCAACCGAACAAAACACAACATAAAAGGTTCCAGGACATTGCTATAAAGTATCTTCTACCAAGGCCATCTTAAACTGAAATGAACACCTCAAACATTGAAACTACTTCACATATATAATACATCCTTCCATCTGTCTTCAACTTTCTCGACCATGAACAAACCCAACAATACTTACTCCAAAAACTATCATGCCTACAACTTACAACGGATACTATTTAAACAGTAATCTTGTATTCTTATAACTTAGTACAATAGATGTAAAAATTGTTAATATCGGGGCATCATTTACTACATGTCACGAGCAACGAATTAATAACGTGCATCACAAGACGCATACTTGAAAGCTCACTGGGAGGTGTGGTGGGAAGATTTAGGTGATGGTTCAAAATCTGATAAACTTGCTCAAAAATTGGCTTTACATGTTGCACAATCATTGGGTCAGCTGGGTTTATCACCATCGCCACATCTCTCATCCAAACAAGTTTTCGAGATGTATCATTGATAATATCACACGACAACTGCTGCAGAAGTGAGAGCAATACTCCTTGGCTTAATGGAAGTGTTTTCATTGACAAAATGTTACTTAAATCAACCTGACAGAAGAAAAGGGAAAAAAAACTAAACTTTTAAGTCCTTGGCTACTAATAGCTCGTTAGAAAGCTCCACAAAAAAGCGAAAAAAACGTTAACGAAATAAGAAGGGAATATTTGAATTAACAATAACAAACACCAAATAATACCAGAAACGAAATAGAGAAAGTATCGACAAGGCCCAAGGAAACAGAATATACTAAAAGGATGGTTAATAAAGCAACTTCAGATTACAAATCGCCCAAAAAAAAAGTTTATCAAAGTTCAAACAAGAATGCAAAAGTCCATACTAGGAAACACATGAGAATAATAACATCACGTAAACAAAAGCACAGCTGTTGTACAGCACATTATTCACTAAAAGCAAAGCATAATAAGCAGCCATAGCTAGCAGCAGATGATGTTTTAAAGCAGATGTCAACAACTAGTTGCAACATCTGTACATAGAGATTAGATGCCTAAATACATAGATAAGATGAAGAAGCATCAAATACTTTAACAAGAAATATTTGCCATGACAGCTGCATGTTAGTGTTAGTAGTAATTCACCAAGTCCCAAAACACCCGAAACACCACAGACTTTTGCAATGGTTAATAGGGTTAAAGCCTCTATAAAAGCAAAAATAAGGAATGTCCAAGCTTTAACAAAGATAAGAACACAAGCAATTTGCAAACTACGGGCAGACGTCCAAACCATCACCAATTGTGGGCATCGAAAAATGCAACTTTTCATTTCTGAACGGACTTAAAGAACGGCACTCAAAAAGAAGAATCATACCTGAGAGCATAACCAGGATACAATGGAAACATTACTTCTTTGCAACGCTATAGTGAAAGCTTCTTCAAACTTCTGTTCTGAAATCAATCTCGACAGTTCTTTTTTAGGATCTAGTGGCCCCTCAATCTAATGAACAATAAAGATGATTTAGCTATTTAGCGACTTTATATTAGTTTGCTACTTTGCATGACCAGCAAAAGTAATAGATAGCACAAACCTCGCCACGAAGACCCCCAATTGATCCGTTACTCTGTTGTCTGACCAACAGATCTGCAGAACTGGAACTTGCTCCAACAGCTAGCGCTAGCAACTTTCTCTGACCATCAATTAGTTCGCTACCAAGAGTCTGTGTAACAGATGATGCTGAATTGATAATCTCCTGCCAATCACAATATAAAGATAAAAAGAGTAAGTAGGACCAACACACTAGTCAAAAGAAAGAAATTACTTGTTCAACTCCAGATTTATAATAATACCTCGATCTATAATACGGGAGAAATGTACTTAAAATGTAAAAGGAAAAAGGAAATGGTGCATTATTCTAACCCTTAAAGCAAGTGCCAATGGTGAATGTGTGGATTCAAATTGGTGTTGAGCTGCACTTGTATGCTCAGCCATTCCCTTCTGAAATGCAGTATCAACTTGTTCAAACATGGCCTTGCATGACATCTCAAACGAAGGGACAACAGAAGTTTCCAAACTAGATTTCAATGCTTCCTGCACGATAGATATAATCACTAAGATTCAAGACATTAAAGACTAGATCGGTAAAGTACGATGTTTCGCCTATAACAAGTTGCAAACCTCAAACTCCATGTACAAATGCTAAATGTTGCTGCACAGTGAGCATCATCTCACTAAATCATCGATAATGATACTTTAAAGCCCCTTTGTTTTAAGCTTAATAAGTCAGTTAGGTTTAAATTAAAATTTGATAGGTAAATTTGTCAAATAACAGCTTACGACTTCAAACAAACTTATAAGCTGTACTTGAAAATAAAAAAGGAAGAAGATATTTTTTGTGACTACTTAAGTTTGATATTTTTTATCACTCAAGACCTGTAAATCCGAGTCCATAGCCATTACTTTAATTCGATTAAAAATAAGTAAAATTACTTTTACTTGTCGACTACAAAGTAATAAGCAACGTTTTAAGGCAAACCAAACAAGCACCAACTCCACATGATTACCGAATTACTACAATTCTAATCATACACTTGTAATCTTGTTTTTGCTTTCCATTGCATTTCAGATTCAGTTATGCAAACCTGAAGAATTTGTTTTCCAGAAGTCTGAAATTGTGTTTGGATATGCCTAGCAACAGTAGCTTCAAGTTTAGAATTAACTGACTTCTCCAACTGGTTCACTGCTTTGTCACCTACCCCCCTCTGCACCATATGCAATAGTAGAACTCAACATTAGATTTTGAACTTAAATGAAATTAATTTCTGTGGAGCTTATGTCTTTAAATAAACCTGAAAAGCCTCTGTTATTGCAAGTGTTACTGTTTTCTCAATAGTGGGAGTCAATGCGCGCGCTACAGCTGGCCCAACTGCAGCTACTTCCTTCTTTACCATTTTCTCCAACGCTGCTGGCAAGTCCTTGGTCAAGGAATTTGTCACCAAATTCAATATTTGCTGAGTCCGTTCTCGCAATAGCTTCTCCTGTTTTGTATTCTCTTCTTGAAAACGGGCCCACAGCACATCTAAATTAGCCTTCATAGCTTTCTCCATACTCTTTCCAAGGGCTGTTTCAAGTCTCCTGCCTTCTTTATTAACTGGTACAGCAACTGTCACTGAGATCTGCTTTTGTACTTCTTTCTGCATATTTAGAAGCTGCGAGCAACAACAGATTGATATATAAGATACAACAAGACAAACAGCATACAGGAACAGAAGTATGATTTGTTTTCGCAAAGAGGGCCGTGAAACATAAGAAAAAAAAGATCAGCTGCATTAGTGAATACCTTGGGACATATCATAATTTATGAGACAAAAAATCATGAAATCCTAAAGCAGCAGAAAGTCGCAGAAGTCACATTGACTGTTTTTATAATCTTTCTACCATTGTAATTCAGTTTTAGTTAAATATGATACTAAACCTGAACTCAGAAATGAATGTGTTTAATCTTTAAATGATTTTCATTTTTAGCAAAGCGCATTGTTACGCATACAATTTAAGGCATCAGTTATATAGTTACAGTTTGGATCAAATAGAAACCATATTAATATGGGAAGTAATGAGAATCGCTAAGGCTCAACACACTTACAACTGGGGTTCAAGTTCCATATACCGAACATTTCAATTTTAATTAATGGCACCAACCGATCCATGGGGATAACTATTCCACAATTAGGGTATAGAAGTAGGGCTGAACAAGTTGTTTGGTAGGTGCCAACCAACTCTAAGTATAAATGTGTTAAACCTTAGTAGACCCTGTTCACTTATTTCTAAACATGAATGGGGATAATATCTCGAGTACTACAAGAAGTAAAGAAAATGATAAACTAAACTTCTATATGTAAACCAGGAGAGCCTAAACATGATAATATGTCTTCTGTAAAAGTAATTTACAACGTTAAATTCAAAATCTTTGCATGTGGCCGACTAGCCGCCATACCTTTGTGGCCAGACGCAACAATTACTCCACGGGGCAAAAATTTTTAGTAATACTAATTTACCGGTACCACATATAAATACTAAAAAAACAACTCCTTTACTTCGCTACTACCGTAACCTCGAATTTCTGACATGGAATCTACTTAATAAAACTCTACCAAGATGTGATTTACAAATTACAAAATCATGAAAGAATAAATACTCAAATTTTAGTCAAGTTGACCAAGAAATTCAAACTAGCACAATCAGTTCAGGACATAGGGAGTAATACAAATTATAAATAAGATACAACTAACATCAGTACCTAATAATAACATAAAATCAATACTAACTAACCTTTCGTTTTATTGCTCCGCATTGTAAGAAAATACATACTTCTTTACTTTAATATTAAGACCGTTTTATAATAGATTTTTTTTTAGTTGAACATTAATAATAAATAACAACAATTAATTCCACTTCGATATTTTTGACATAAAACTGTTTCCGCGTAAAGGGTGAGAGAAAGAATGTGTGTGCATCTCATAATATAATACATCTTAAAAATAACACTTAGCAGATGGAGTTTCAATAAAGCATTCTGCATGCAATCTCTAAAAGCTAGTATGAGTGGAATAATCTATTATAGGTTTCTTTTTAAAAAAAAAAAATCATTTGCAAAGTCCTTTACGAACTTCATTTTTGCTACAACAATGTTATGATAAATATCTTTATCAAAAAACTATATTGGGTCCCAGTTCCTTTGTCCAAATTAAAAAATAAGGATCTGGACAGGCTTTCTGTCTCCATTTTTCAGATTTATTGAGTCCAGCACTCGGGCCCCTGTCATGTTCACCACTCCGTACCCAGTCTGAGCAACATTGATCATTTAGCCATCTCAGAATCGAACACTGGAACTTAGCCACTAGCTAAAATGGTATTAGAAAAAGTATGCCATAGACTTATCTATACTCTAAAGCAAATGTAGGAGAAATAGGAAGGTCACCCAGAAAAAGAGAATCAACAATAAATATATCAAGGGTATTAGGTTTCAAGCAAATGTTTAATGTAAAAAAACTTCAATCAAAAGAACCACCTAACTCTAAGAAGCAAAATTTAAATGTAAAATGATGTGTCACATTATTGTCCCGCACTAGGTCCTGGAGTAAGTTGGCTTTAGCATAGTTCATGGATAGTAATCATTTTATAACAGTGAAAAGTGTAAAAGGAACAACTTGGGGATGAAAAGAAAGAGCTAAAACCTGGTTAATAGTCTCCTGCATTGTTTCGAGTTGTGAAAAAACAGCTTCAACCGAGGGGACACTAGAACTAACACCTTGTTCATGATAAGAATCCGTTGAATTAGAAACACTTGGGGCTGGAGAAGTCGGACTCGAACCCTGAGAAATTTTTGTTTTTTGTTTTTTCCTTTTTGTTGGCTGAGCAGGAGTTGCAACTGTCGCAAGCATCGACGAATCTACATCCTTTCCAGATATATCTTTTAGGGGGTCCTGAACTTCTTCCTGGTTACTTGCCAGTTGATCGACTGCATCAGATTCTCTGGACCCATCCACTTGTCTAGATTCTTCAATAACACATGCCTGAAGTGGCAAGGTGTGGGGCTCTCTTGCCATCTCAAGACCAAGATCTGCAGTTTGAGAATAAAATAATTTCTCCCTCCTATCTGTGCCAAATCCATGAAGCTCTCCTGGAGAGGCAAGTTCTTCATTCTGCCTGATTTGGGTCTCACCAACAACCTTAACTTCAACTTCAACAATATTCGCATCACTATTGACAATCACATCTTGAATATTTGGCTCTTCCTCACCCTTGTACTCTGTATAATTCGTCTCTGTAGATGAGGTTGCCCTCAAAATCTCAGAAGGGGTCACCAGATGAGTAGGGTGCTTAAATGTGATAGGATGACTGAGCACATTTGATATATCCTCTTGAGGAACTTTCTTTTCATCTTTTTTAGGATCATCATCTACAACGGAATCGGAAGAATTCAAATGAGCAGTGTCCATTTGTCTGTCAACTGTATATTCATTAATATTTTGATCCACGCTTAAGTCATTGGACTGGGAACCGGGCTCAAGGATGCTCGATGAACTTCTCAAACCAGAGAACTTAGGCGACAATCTAGGACTCAGAGGAAGTGGTGGTGGTGATGCTGAAAGAGATGCTATATCATTATCACTAGTCACCACAGATAAAGGATGGGGTCTGGATTCTGTACCCAACACAGAAACCTCGTGTGAAGTGGCTACCTCAGCAGAAGAGGAGCTCGCGGGATTTCTTGCTATGGATGTCACACTCTCTGAGCTAATGTCATGAGCAGCTGGTCTGGGTTGTGAACTAGCAGAAAGAGTTTCAATTGGTTTACTTCCACTAGGCTCAAGGGTAGCCAAACCCTCGGTACTACTTACACCATGCGACGCATTAGAATCTGATCTCTCAAGCACATTCTCTAGTGGGGGTGGTAGGCACTGAGACAAGTCCAATGCATATTGTTGAATGGCTTGTGTCTGGACACAATAAACCTGCACAATCTGTTCATCATGTGGTAACAAATCATTCGTTCCAGTAAAGCTCAAAATTGGCATCGTGACTGTAAATTCTGCAATATAATCCATGCGGGTTGCAGCTGGATTGGGACCATATTCCAAGTGTACTGCATATATAGCATTCTTCTTGGCATTTGCCAGTAACAGAAGACCTGCTTGTGACAATGCCAAAACTTGATTGAAGAACACAGCTTCAGCACTAGGTACAGCAGAGCTCCTCAATTCCAAAGTCTGCGTGCACTGCCACGAATCAGTGTCACTGGGAAGCAGCCATCCTTCTTCACTAGTTGAGGCCCAAATTTTTACTTCACGATTTAGTGGACCCTTGAACCAAAAATTGCAGTGGTAAATGTATCAAGAGAAGATCGAGATTGATAAAAGCATATCTTAAATCATCAGAATGTAAATCTTAGAATAAATTTTTCACTGTTCCTGCTAGTGAGATGTAAAGAATACTTGATATCGCTAATCTAGAAAATGAACAACTCTAGAAAAATGCGGAAAAGATAGAATGTAATGGCATGGCAAACGATCCTGAACATAACCATGTCTATCATTTTAGTGATTTCCTGTCCTACTTCATAAATATTAAAATAAAATATAATTTACTATTCATACCCCTGTAATAAGCACAATGTGATCCGGGCGGTGAGGGGAAGTCAAAAATGTAGCTGAATTAACAGGTAATCCATCATGAGGCCTCAGTACTGCAATAGGGTGTGACTTGCGGTCTTCCCAAACTTTTATCTGCAGGATTTATAAACACAAAATCAAGAATGGTTGCAAATGAAGTATAAGGACAGGAATCATCTTATAAGCCTGGTTCATTTCTAGCAGAATGTAGCAAAATATATACATGTTCGTAATAGCTTTAAAAAATGCAAAATTTACTTTAGATAAAGGGCTGGGTCGAAATTAAAGACTGGGGTACTTCCTGTCAGTGCACTGAGTCATGGCATTCTAATATCAATTTATGCTGCACAGACCAAATTTCAGGCTACCCTGAAATGCAACTTCAAATTATAATCCACATTTTTCTAGCAGCAACGATATAGACCAAATAGACGAACAGTTTCTCCAGAACTAGAACGTACAGCATGGGCATATAAATATTTTTCTTACTAATCTATAGCCTGAACTATCCCAGGAAGGAAAGGTTTTGTCAAACCCGGAGTGGACCTTGATGACCACAAAGTAAGCTTGTAGGTTCAGTAACACATCTACATGCATTTGCGGGCGTTCATTTTAATAAAACCGACACTTTATAAATTCTCAAAATATTGATTACTTCACGACCAATGCAATAATCCACATTTCTCCATTAAATTCATTAAGCACAACAATAGCTATTTCAAATGGCGGCTGTACTACCGCCAACAGAATAGAATATAAGGATATAAAAAAATATTCAACTGCCACAAGGGCACCATGCAGAGAAACCCTGGAAAAAAAACATACCGTGCCATCCACAGAAGCAGAAACCAGTCGGGTAGTCATCCACTGGCACATCGACAAATCAGTAACTTCTCCATCGTGCTTACCAACAAACTGAACCCCGTCTATCATCTTGTCAACATGGCATTTCAGAGGAACATCGGCTGAAAAAACTTCACCTTTCCCAATCTTGGTGGTATCAATCCGGAGAACAGTTCTCCCAATCCCAACTACAAGAACTTCCTAAAAACAAGAAAGGGAAGAAAAGTTTAAAATTTAAAAGAGCATGAGTTGCAGAACTTAAAAAGTCAAATGTTTCTTTTTCTGGTCTTCATAAATAATAACAGGTATACTATAATAGACTATGAGCCCTTCTCCAATAATAGAATGTTTACCTGCTTATGGCAGTGCCAGCAAATCCGCGGATGAACAGAATCCCCTTCTCCTACAATCTGGATTGCCATAATTAAATTTCCTGTAATTTGTGATTTCTCTTCCTCACCAGGACCTTCTATTATCTTCCATATATATACACGTCCATCTACACTTGCACTGCACCAAAGCATGTTAACATAACTCAAAAGTTGCAAAGTGATAAAAGAATGAAATTCATATCAGAGACATACCTAGCCAGAAGGTGAACATCTTCAGCAAAGAAAGCCATGTCTGTGACCCTCTGAGGAACAAGGTAAAAGTAAAATAACATATTAGAGAAGAAAACAAACATTCTCAAGCAATCGGGGAACTGGTTTCAAAGTAAACCGACAACTATGGGGATGAAACATAGAACGTCATATCCAGAACTTTAATGTATTATGAAATGACCAAGTACGGAACCAATTATACACAATATTAACATTTATTATACACAAAATTAACTTTTCTTTTTCAACACTGCCACTGATTTTCAAAATATTTTGGTTAAATAAAAGTACTAAAAAGCAAATTAAGCAGATTCCCATGTCATCCTCGACTACAACTGATTAACCTGCGATCAGGTATATCTAGCAAGTATAAATTTAGTCATTCAGAAACCCAATTTGTTGATTAAATGGAGATTGTTAATGATAACATAATCCATATAACCCCTCCTAAAACTTTCAGGATTTAGGCTAGCTGGTATTTTGAAGCAAAAGCCTAGATCGGGCCCTATCGAGTTTTAGAAAAAAATTTAATTTGGATATTAACTATTGCCGCAAGGACGGGTTTCTAGACAGCTACCATTTCTGATGAGGAACGAGAATAAAGAATTCATATATATTTATTAATTAGTTTATATTTATTCAATGTAAAGATAAATAATGTGTTTATCTATATGTTTTATATGTGGGGCGGGGAGTATATTAATTAAGTAGTTTATTTATAATAAAGCCCAATTGTTAATAGGCCTTAGTCCATTAAGTTATTTTATTAGGGTTTCTAATCCCTATATAACTATAAGCATTGTAATCCCCACATTATTACTTAAACTTTGATTATACAATTTTCTTGGGAATAATATTGATTATTTATTCTTGGGATTCGTATAATTCATTGATTATTGCTTTCCAATTTTCTGTCCTGCATCAATTTCACTCTTCAATCCCATCTCAAAGATGCCCTTCCTATTGAGGGGAGTGTTAAAGATACTACGATCCAGTTAATCCATTCCCGAACACCTTAAAGAGCTCATAATGCATCATTATAATACTAAAGTGAGGGTGTAAAAAAAGATATTCGTGAAACTGGTTTAGACATTTGCGATTAACATTACCTATGAAAAAGCATTTTCATTCAAGAATGCAATTAGAAAGTACTAACACAAAACAATATATACACACACACTCAATGTCTTATTACATTGCATTAATAACAGCAATCCTTAAATGAAACTAACCTGAGAGAGACCTTTAAGCAACGATCTCAATGCAGTATTAATATTAAGCACACGAATAGCTCCCAATTTCAATCCATAACAAATATAACTCTTATTAACCGCAATCTGCCTTCCAACAACAAGTCCAGGATCCGAACCATACTTCGTAATAGGCGTAACTTCAAGCTGCGGTTGCACCTCTCCCATCAACCTAACATCAATATCGTAAACAACATGATCACCAACCAAATGCCTCCCTTTCGGTAACTTACTACTCTGCATTCTCATCACCGGACTCGAATGCACCATTCCACCAACATTCCCTACATTACTAGCATTTGCCAACGGTCCAGTAGAGAAATTTTGTGTCATCGAAATATCTGAACCGCCTGAGGAAGTTGGTTGAAGCTGAGGTGGAGCATTGGGGATATTCGTATCGGATTGTGGAGGAGTGAGGAGAGCCATGAGCCTGGCGCCGTGGTTAGGGTTAGGGAAATGGTGTGGAGGGGGTTGAGAGTAGGGGATGGGACGTTGGATTTGAAATTGTGGTTGTGGATAAGGGTAGGGAGCGGAGGGAGGTGGATAAGAGGCGGCGATTGGCGGTGGTGAGGGTAAATTAGGGTTAGGGTTTTGGATGGGGTTGAAGAATTGGGGGAGTGGGCCCCCTGATTGTTGTTGGTTAGGGTTCATAGGTGAAGACATTAGGAAGTGTGTCTGACTCTGAGAGAGAGAGAGAGAGAGAGAGAGAGAGAGAGATGAGAGAGAGAGAGAGATAGAGAGAGAGAGATGGGAGAGAGAGAGATGGGGGAGAGAGATGAGAGAGAGAGAGGGATGGGAGAGAGGGAGAGAGGGAGAGAGATTGGTAATATGTGGGGGAGAGGTGTGTGTATAATGGAGGGAGATGTTATGTATGTGTGTGATTGAGATCCAGAGAATAGAGTTGTTTGCAGCGAGTAGGAGTGTATGTATTGTATATTCTGTACTGGGTACTCAACAGGTGGAGAAGATGATTCAGGGACCCCCAAATGATTTTTACTTTTCGATTTATATTAAGGTTATTGTTGCAAATATTCTTTAGTTTTCCATAAACAATGTTTTTTTTGACAAAAGAAAAGTAATTTTCATTAAATAAAATATAACACAGCCGGGACAAACCCCCAACTGCCACTACAACCAGGTTGGAAAACAAATAACATACTAATAACAATTACCTGATTTGTTTCCTGATCGTTTAACACAGAATTTAAAAATTCTTGAAATTAAAAACGAAATCAAAGACATCCCAAACGATCCAAATTGTATCAGCATCCCTGAAAGAAGCAATATCACAATTGACCTTATCACATAAAAACCATTGTTAGCCCAGTGTTCAGAAAGATGAACAATCTTTAATTGTGAAAGGTGAGCTTTTGCAAACCATTCCAGATTCGATACGGTCTTTCCAGATCCCAAAAAACATCAATAAGATCCTTTTCAACATATCTAAATAAACCCAAACATGACCAAACAAAAACATAATAAAACACTCTAAAAGGAGAGACAAAACAACCACTCCACAAGGAGAGACACACAAACACCCCAAAAAAATTGGGTTTTTATTGAAGAAAGATCAACGAATACGAAAAAAATAAGTTAAAGTAAAAGAAGAGTTGTTGTGCGGATGAAGAGAAGGGATGAAGATGGAGATGGATAGAGGGGGAAGAAGAAGATAGGACGGTTGGGGTTAGAGAAGATGGGGGCGGTCGACTCTCATTAGTGTTTTAGTTTTTGTTGCTTTAGTTTAGTACTGTCATAAACAATATATTACGAACACGTTTTCACCAATTAAGAAATGTTCTATTGATTTTTATTTATTTTTTATTAATACAAAATATATATATGTAAATATAAAAAATAAAAAGTCGAAAGGATGAATTTACATTTTTAGTTTTAATTTTCATTGTGCATGTTCGATCATTATAGTAAGTATTTTAATATCACTTTATTTGATTTAGAAATGATGACATTTGTTATTGGAGTAAGAAGATCTCGTGTAGATATTCCGTGAAAAATGTGCATAAGGTGCTTCAAGCTTTACAAGGTAGATGGAGCTCACAATATAATTAGGGGTTTCGAAGATTGATATGAAATTTAAATTTTTCAGTAAAAGACAAAGATTTAGTTTGGCGGGCATTAAATGAGTGTGTACCAACTAGGTCTCAGTTGCGAAGTAAAGATGTGCAAGTTTAAGGAGAATATCCAATGTAAGTGTTCTTTTACTGTTATGTATTGACAATAATTACAGGTGTACTTTAGGTTTGCGATTACTGATTTTGATTAGTGGCTAGCTGAAATATTTAAGAAAATAGGAAAGAGGATGCGGTGCTAATTTCGATGCTTGTTTACTGGGCACTTTGGAAGGCTCGAAATGACACGGTGTGAAAAATAAATTGTCGTCTATGATGAGAGTAGCGACATCTGCAAAAAGCTACTTTGATAAATGTTGTAAATTTCAAAATAAAGCTCATTTTGTTCCTCCCCATAATGCTATAGGGGGAGATGGTGTTGAGCGATGTGTAAAGCCTCAATCGCAGTCAAAGTCAATGTGAATGCCTCTATATTTCAGGAGCAAACGCATTATGGTTATAGGATCGTGGCACATGATAATGAAGGGGCTGTTGTGGAGATAAAGGTTGGGGTGTTATGCAGGAGTAGTGGATCCTGAAGTTGCTGAAGCTATAAGCTAAAAAGAAGCATTAAGTTGGATAAAAATTAAATGTTGGGATGATGTTGTGGTAGAAACGGATTTATATGTGTTGGTCTAAGCAATTCGCAATTCTAGTACCATGATGTCTATTTTGGTATGCTGGTAAAAGATTGCAGAATGTTGTTATCGAGTCTAGGAGATAATACTCTTGTTTGTGTATAGGTTTAATAATAGTGTCGCTCACACTGTTTCTAGAATTGTCTATTCCTACCTATATCATGTCTTCAAAGGGAGTAATATTCTTCAAAAGGATTAATATTATCACTGAATTCCTACCAGTATTGGTTAATGTAATTTGACTTTAATGAAAGCATATTTTATAGTTTAAAAAAAAAAGTAACATTATATAAGCATGATACGAGTTTATATTTTGTATTTATAAAAATAAATTTATTGAAAATGAACAATAAGTTTTTGATATTATTAAAATTTATCAATGTTGTATTTCCTATTCGATACTTATCATAGTTAAGCAGTCTGCTAGCATGTAATCTCCATGAATAAAATTGTGCATAACAAGCACATGTGTATTTAATATTATCAGCTTTGAGAATAACAACAACAAAGTCTTCTTGAATGCAATAATCCCCTACATCCCTTTGAAGTGATCTTTGTCCATAAAGATCACTCATGATCTCAATCAATATTCCTAAATTCTTAGCTGCCATGCATTTCTCCATTTTTACACATAGTAGTGTCATCATCATCCTCATCTACAAAACCATACCCTTATCTACAAAGCCATACCACTTCTTAGCCTTCCAATTGTTCTTCACTTTAAAAATTGATAGCATGTTATCATACTCATCTTCAGTCACCAACTCATATCATATAATCCTTTAACTAAAATCATCTTCATTATAAAGATCATTCCCAAAATTCACATTTTTTTTTTACAATTTTTCTTTATTCACTAGGTTGCTCCACCTTCCAGCTTTCACTATATTCACCCATTTTCACTTCATTTTCTATCCCTGCCCTTGATCCCCGAACCCACCCGATTCCCGAAGGGGGATCTTTTTCCTCCTTAATCCCCGCGGGTAATCGGAGATTTCTTTCTTTTTAAAAAAAACACTTATATATTATATAAAATACTTTTCAAGAAAATCAATTTAATAAATTATAATTTATAATATTTATTTTTATTTATATCATATTTTAAACATTATCTTGAATTATTATTTGTAATTTGAATAAAAGAAAAAATAAAAAGTACAAGTATTCGAATATGAATATTTTTAATTCATAAAATGAATAAATAATTCTAACTTATAAAGATATATATATATATATATATATATATATATATACATACATAATTTTAATAATTTATTTGATATATTAATATATAATTATATTATTTTTAATTTATTCGGGTAATGGGGAACATGAAGCACGGCGTGGATTAGGAAACGAAGAATTTCTGGGCAGGTCAGAGCAGGGAGACACAAATACCCGTCCCCTCCCCGATCCCCGAATTTTTTATAGAAATTTCCCCGCTCCCTGTCCCAATACCCGAAAAAATTCCCCGAATTCCTGCCCCGTTCGGAGCGGGGACCGGGTTGGGGTCGGGTGAGGGAGGTGAAATGTCCATCCCTACCTGAAAAGAAATAAAAACAAATAAGTCTCACAATATTAATAACTTAATAGAATCTAACCAAAGGGGGTCCCTTTGGTTAGGCATTTAATTAAATTTTATCTTATTATATATCAACAATAATATGTATATCACTATGGATATATTTATTAAATTTCCAGACTTCAACAAGAATATAAATTTAAATTTAAAGTACTCAAAAAATAAGTAAAATAAAAATCTAATAAATTTTCTTTACTAAGCAATAAATGTACGAGAAAAGAACTTATATTTATTAAAAGACATTAAGTACATTATATATATTAAAACACCGATCAAATTAAGCAAGTAATCTTGATTACAATAAAATATTATTTGTGTAACAGATGTCATTATTATTTCATAAAATACATTAACTAAATAACTGAAAATTTAAAATAACAAACTTCCATAAATGGTACCTAAAGCCAATATATAGAGTAATATATTACCTTCAAAAGATACAAACAAGCCACCACACATTATCCCCAATGAATTGAATTAATTCATGGTATAAATATTATTGTGCAAAACAATCAAACTATCTAATTTAAACAAAACAAATGTTACCAACAGGGGCGTAACTACAATGTTGGTTGGGGTGACAATTGTCCCGCCATTATTTTTTTTAAGTATAATAGCCTAATAGGTTTATTATGTACCCCATTATTAAGTCTGATATGCAAAGTAGACAGTAGACACACGGACAAAACAAAACAAAACAAAACCTTCTAAAAAGTCTCTCTACACTCTGCTCTCCACCTCTCAATTTTGATATAAAGATCCTCGTCACTTATTCACGATTCACTCTATTAGATTATCACTTGTTGTTTGGCTTCTCTTAAGGTAAGGAATACTTTCTTTTGCTTATAGACCATTTTATATTATATCATATACTTCTATTTGTTTGATAAAATGTCTGAATGAGTGATTTCTTAAATCTGGTAATTTTTTATTTGTTTAATACTTATAGTTGCTTGTTCTTTGCTTAATGTAGGAGATTTCAAGAATGCATAGGTATTTTAAAAAATTACGACCAGATACACCCTTAATTTCACCTTACGAACAATCCACGGAACAACCCACGTCTTCATCCATTCTAATTGAGAAACCATTTGTACCTCCTCAAGAATCAACAAATCATCTAGAGCTGTTGACCTTAATTTTCTAGAATCGAATCCCGCATTGAGAATTAAAATTTATGATTTTCATACTAATATTCGCGATCAAGTGAGAATGATTTATTTGCAAAGAGGGCCTTCTCAACCTACAATAGCTGTATATCCTCAAAGATTAGTCGGTGGATGTTTGCGGAGTTTTCCTCCAAAATTATATGAGAATTTCGGACCATTGATGGAAATACAATGAGAATGACGATGCAGTTTTTTGCTTATTTTGTTATCTTTTTTAAAATGAAACTGGGGTACTGTTGGAGGGAAAGCATTTGTTGAAGGGGGATTTTCTAGTTGGCAGAAAGAAGAAAGATATGAGAAACATATGGGTAGAGTTCGAAGTGCACATAATCTAGCAAGGATTAAGTATGAGTATTTAATGAATGAGAATCAATGCATTCAGGTGTCTCTTTGCAAACAAGACGAGCATACATGGAAGGATTATCGGACTTATCTAATTGCCTCAATTGATGTCCTGCGTTTTTTAATTAGGCAAGACTTTCCCTCTCGTGGACATGATGAAACTGAACAACAAATTATGAGGAGAAGATTATGAAATTCGCTACACGTTATCCGCTTGATTTCTCACATCATGAGTTGATTGCTTTGGACTTTCAACTTAACTCTTCATTGATGATATGCGAATGGACAACAAATTTTTAAACTTGACGGAATTTGGTGAGTTATCTTTAAAGCTTGTAGAGACAAGGAAGCATCTTACGTGGACTCATATTTATTTGTTGTTAAAATTAGCATTGACTCTTCCCGTGGCAACTGCAAGTGTAGAAAGATCATTTTTGGCGATCAAGCATGTCAACAGCAGTGTTCGTAATAGTATGGGGATGAGTTGCTTAATGATTTTTTAGTATGTTTTATTGAGAGAGATTTAGCTTCTAATATTAGTAAATGTTAGGTCCCGAAGTATCATAGAAGGGGGGTTGAATACTCTACGCACTAAATTAAAAAATTCTTTCCGAATGAATAACAACTTGATGTTTGTCCTGCTAGACTCTATAACAGCTTGATGTTTGTCCGGCTAACAGCTTGTTGTTTGTGACTGTGTAACTCATTCTTTCGAATCTTTTGCGGATAAATAATTTAGTGTACGGTTAGTGGTTCCGTGTTCTTGAGGTGAATAATGTTTAGGACATTAAAATGAAGAACACAAGATATTCTCAGAAATATATATTCAATATATAAATCCTCGAAGGGGTTGCTACACACCGGTAAATAAATTAACCGGCTACAATCCAAGAACAACAAATTTCTTAGCTACTACAAAGTTCAACAAATTAAATCCTATAAAATATCTATCTTTTGTTTGTCTAAGGATTTAACTCCCGGATAACAATTATAACGTCCCTAAAGATTATACAAGATTTTAATCGGGCATTATAAAGTTTCTCCGGTGAAAAGTTAAATAGATATGCAATGTGCTTGAGCTTCTCTGTCTCTCTCTGTATATTTCTTCGTGAAGACAAAGAACAGAACCAGTTGTATTTTGCTTCTGCTGCTTTGTGTAGACTTTATACCAATTTGAATTACGTGGCTGAATGGTAACCAAGTAAAACAATTGATAGAATCAATAAATATTGATGCTTAATGTATTGGTGGCGCCAAGAGGGTGATTTGTACTTAGTATCTTCAACAATACTTGTTAGTGGCGCCTACTAGCATTAGAATGACTATAAATGGCGCCTACTATGAAAACAGCTTGCTGATTGCGCCTAGAAGCATTCAAACCACTTAGTTTCCACAATAATTGAAGTAAGTTGCGCCTAGAGTGGTTTGTTTCACTTAGAATCTTCAACATAGCATGGAAGTGGTGCCTACTAGCATTAGAGAGGCTATAAGTGGCACCCACTAGGAAAACAGCTTGCTGATTGCGCCTAGAAACACTTTCTTACTTAGTTTCTGCATCATTAAGATCAAGTTGCGCCTAGAGAGGAATTTAGGAGCTTTCTTACTTAGTTTTTATTGCTCTCAAGTCTTGGTTGCGCCCCCTAGGTATAGTACAAGTGTAGGTCGCGCCTAAAACCATGTAAACTAAGATTTTGACTTAGATTTCCACCATTTCATGCAAGTGGCCCTAGAGTGTTTAACATTGACTTAGTTTCTTCACCAACTAAGAAAGTGGCGCCTAGAGTGCATGTAGAGGTCCTTGGTGGCATTTCCTTGTATAACAGCTTGCTATTTTATCCTGATTTGAGTCTATAATAGCTTGTTATTTGCATTACTGAGTAAGCCATAACAGCTTGCTGTTTGCATCATATTGCAACTCATAACAGCTTGCTATTTGCATCATTCTTGCATCCTTTTTCCATCTCTACTTGTTTTCCCTCTTCTCGTCGTACTTAATCAAATAAACATTCCTTCCGAGTACGATTTCCAACTTAACAATTCTTCTATAAATAATACTTGGATTCCTTTCACGAAACGCCGACGCCTAGTGCAACTGGTCTGGTTCACAGACGACTAACTTCGATTCAGGTCTTCGTATTATAGCCTTGATTACATTGTTAAGTTTGCAACAAATTCATTGCTTCGAGCACTGACTATCAATAAACACTGTACTTTCACTGGAATCTTTTCTGGTACTTAGACAACGTCTTCATTGCTACTACAATCTTGAATACTTCATTCTCTATTCTTCACTGACACTTGAACATTTAAATGAACTTCTTTCAGTGAGTATAACTTCAAGAATGCAGCCGTCTTCTTTAACCTTTGTCTTTACCCTATCTTCAATTATTCAGATTCCTATGCTTCGAACATTGTTTATCTTCAATCAATGCTAATACACTGAAATCTTCAACACTTCTGAAACCCTGACAGTCTTTAAACCTTATTCTTCACTGAGGCATGAACATGTTAATGAACTTCTTTCAGTGACCTGTAGTAGACTTCAAAGCTTCTTCCAATGTTTTGATTTTATATATTTGCCTTGTCTTCATTTCTTCCTGATTTCTATGTAGACGTAGTATTATTTACCTGTCCTATTCTAGTGTTGAGTTATCACGTCTTCCTGTTCATACAACTTTGCAATCTCACCAACAGTAACGATGTTATAATATATCATTTTCAGTCGATGAAAACTAATAGGGAAAAAATATATGTGTTATGTGATAATTTGATTAAATTCTTATTTGTGCAATTTTTTTATTTTTATTTTTTGCAATTTGTACTCCATTTCCAAATTGAGTAACTATAGCTAAATTGAGTAAAAAGTGAAAAATTGTAAGTATTAATACCGTGGAGAATGAAGTTTTACCCAAACCAAATATCATATTTACCAAGAAAACTAATCAGATGTCATCAGGCTAAAAAAATTGTAGATAAACACAAAACACACTTACATAACATTCACTGAAAAAAGAATTAGAAATCCAAACAACACAGCACAACAATAAATCATTGGAAAATCATGACATACATCAAAACAACTATACCCACAACCATGATTTAAACCCTAACAAAAAAGATCACAAACTCTAAATAAAAAACCAAATCTTTACCCATAAAAACACAAACTCATATCACAAAATTAAAAGGGGGCATTAAAAAGTCATACCTGAATGAGATCGACAAAGTAGCCAATTAACTTAACAGTAATCGATCCAGTACCATTGGGAAGAGGGATATAATCGCACTTATAGATCAATATGGATACATATATTATATACAAGAGGCTGTTGCACACTTTTGGTTGAAAATTTGCAAACATATATTATAGTTAGTGTATGTGTGTGTATATATATATATTAAAATTTAGAAAAATTCGAAAAAATTACGTACCTTGAAAATGGAAGAGAGGTAGAGTCTCGATGAACTGGAGGTAGCCAACATTCGACATTTGGTCAGAACTTGAATCAACTAATTTTGAAAACACTTATATTTATACAATCACCACTATCTCAGAATAGTTTGTTAGGTTTCGAGTAGGGGTGAACATGGGTCGGGTTGGGCGGGTTTTTGGAAAAAATGACCCAACCCAATTAGTTCGGGTTAATAAAAACTTAACCCATTAATTAAAAAAAAATTATGTAACCCAACCCAATTAATTCGGGTTGGGTTGGGTTGGTTTGGGTTAAACTTGCGAATACAATAATAATAAAAATTTAGTCACTCGTACATTGGTAACTAGTAACAATCGGCATACATATTTATAGTTACTTAGTTACTACAAATCATTCATTGATATTAGTCGATACGTAAGTTTCTAATTGAAAAGTGAAGCCTACTACATTAGTGAAACATTTGAACAATGGTGAAATGATGGGAAATTCTTGTATATACACTCAGTTATGGACTCTTATTTATAAGGTGTATATCAGTTCATTAACCGATCATTAACCATGTTCAGATCCGAAAGTCATATAGTACATTTTATAGTTATCGAGATATTTAAATTATCCAGATTATTATTGTAAATATATAGACACACCCTGGACAAATCAAATTTAGGTTAAAGATTGATTGAGATAAATTTAAAAATGTAGAATAGGCCTGTACGTATAATATATATAATCGGGTTGGGATGGGTTAGTTTAGGGTTAAAATTTGTAAAACCCTGACCCAACCCAACTTAATCGGGTTTTTTAAAAGTTAACCCATTCATTTTTCGGTTTTGAACGAGTCGGGTTATTCGGCATAAAAAAGTGTTGGTTTGGGTTAGGTTAGCGGGTTGAACGGGTTTATGTTCACCCCTAGTTTCGAGACATAAAACGCAGCGAAAACAGTAATAAAAACAAAAAAACTCTACCCTAACGCGGGATCCATGCGAAAACGAGATTTAGTTCGTAGATCAGATGTGTTTACCTTTTGAAGCTTTACGAATTGGCTGACAGATGGAGGTCCTAGCTTTATCAATCACCACGTATCCCGCCTTTTGCGATCTACGCCGTAGAGGTATCCACACGAATGATCGAACGGAGGATAAGTGTGTACTAGCACTGAATCTTGAAGCCGCCTTCTCTCTCTCTCTCTCTCTCTCTCTCTCTCTCTCTCTCTCTCTCTCAAGCTGCTAGAGTTATGTGTTTTATCTTATAAAACGTGTAACCCTAATTTTGTATAATAAGATGTTTATATAGGCAAGAGAAAAGACTTCTAACCCTAAAATAATTTAGAGTTATTTATTAAATTCAAAATTCTAATTATTGTATATTAAGTCTCACTTAATCATTCAATAACTTAATTTTGAATTTAATAGTAAATTCGAATTTCTTATTTATTTAATTAATTAAGTCATACTTAATTAATAACAAATATTTCGAATTACTTAAATTTAATTTAAATCCTAATTTAAATTAAATAATCCTCCAATCATTCTTTGTGTGACCCTTTAGGTTATTATTACGTTGGCAACGATTTTAAATCTAATTTAAAATCGTAAACAATAAGCGGCATCTAGTAATACATCGTTGCTATCCAAGTAATAGTAATTAAATCGGCGATCGATTAAGCCTTTCGTGAATAATGTACAATGTAATATAATCCATTTAACCGTATATTATAGATTAAACTCGAGGCTTGTTATGTGTCATCCTCTTCATAGTAAAATTCAGGTTTCCTTGATCAATGAGTAGACTATCATATCAAATCAACATTTGAGCGCGACCACGCATTTCATAGTCTAACTCACACAAGAGGCCAATAATATCACTCCTAAAAATAGGAGGGTTAAATCCTTTTTAGATCATTCATATTTCTCATACGATTCATAATATACCCGAGTTACACTTTTATCATTACCCGATCAAAGGTAACTTTTAATGTAATCAAAGTATATTAATTCTTGTGTAGAAATATAATGATTTCAAGTATAAGGATCATTACATCATTATCACTGTGAGAATTAATTATGACACAATAGACACGTAGAATCTCACATTGTGTCTATCCAGCACCATGTATTTATATATATACTTATATGTGCTTGTGTTTTTGACTTTAGTATCACTATATGTTATTCTCCTAATTCTTACATTTTTCCATGCTTATTTATTGCTATTCTCGTATTTAATAAATTAATTGTTTGCTTTTGTAGGAATTTTGTACATATTGAAGAAATAAAGAAAAAAATAAAGAAAAGCAAGGAAGGGCAACAAGGGAAAGAGCAAAAAGAGGAAAGAGGAAAAAAGAGTGAAAAGAAAAAAAGAAAAGAAAAGGGAAAAAGGATGCTTCTTGGAAAAGGCTTGGATGAAATGAATGGCTAGGATTTAAACAACATACCTACCAAATGTATGGCCATGATTTGGCTAAGCCACCCCTAAAACCCTATTTTTTTTCCCTATAAATAAACCCTTTTACCTCCTTGTAATTCACACCCCCTAGGCTAGGACCCTAGGTTGGACTAGCTTAGTTTCAATTTCATTTCTTATTTTAGCTTTCTTTCATTTTGTAAATCCATCCCTAGGCTAGAACCCTAGGATGGAATAGATTAGCTTACTTTCTTGTTCTTGTTTACCCATCCCTAGGCTAGAACCCTAGGGGGGTATTCAATTTCTTGTTCTTGTTCAAACACTTTTTAATTTAATGCAAATCTTGTCTTTTAATTCTATTTCTCTTGTTTTTACTTTCAAGTTTTTAGATCTACTTTTGTTTCTTGGCACATGAACTTTCATAAAACCAAAAGGAGGATCAATAGTATAAGACTACCCCTTATTGATGAAAGGATGCCTTGATTTTACTTTGTTGCATTGTTCTTGATCTTTCTTTAGTTAGTTTTAGTGGTAGATTTAATTTTTGAGCATTGTAGTTTAATGGGTTTAATAGAGTAGTTTATTTTGATGTTGGGTGTGTGAGTTAGTGTAGAATTTAATTAGTGGGTGTGTGTGTTGCTCTTTAATTTCCTAGATCTAGTTTATTGTTCAATTTAATGTTGTTTTAATTTATATATTCTTGATATGTTAATGGGGTGTGTGTGTTTTTAATTATTTGTTCAAGTTAGTAATTGCTCTCTAATTCTTAGAACTAATTTTTGTATCTTGTTTACTTGTTTAATTCCCTGCATGATCTATTAAATTTTATCTTTCAACATTTTATTTTGTGTATTCCCTTCTTTAATTCGACTTCTTCTGCAATTTTCTTTTCCCCTGTTTTCGTTTTATTGCCCTGTTTTTATCCTCCTTCCTCACTCGTTTACTCTTTATATTTCACCAAACACGACCCAACTCCACCTTTTCACCCCTGTTTCAACCATTCTATACATCCCACCTTATTGCTTCAATCACCTTTCTTCCTCCACTTCCATTCCAAACCCTCAGACTCCGTTTTCACCTCTCTATCGCCTTCACAATCACCTGCCGCTGCAATCGACTAACCAGCCGCTGACTTCACCCATTTCATCGATTCCTTCCACCTATTAAAACACTGCATCACACACCTGCGTCTTGTTCTCCAACCGCAGTTGTGTCCCTCTGTTTTTGCCTTCATTCACCTCTGTTCAACCACCGCAATCACCAGACTCGCCGCCATCCTTCACTTCGACCCACGACACCAACATTGAGTTCGTGTTTGCAATTGCTGAGTGAACTCGGATTTAACCGAGTTGGTCTGCCTAGTATGGTGTTCGAGTTCACAGAGTCTCGAGTTTGGTTGCGTGTTGAGTCCAATAACCGAGTCGCAGTAATTTGCAATCCCAACGAGTCTTTTTTCTGAGTCCATTGAGTCAACCAGCGAGTTTGTACTAAGTCGTGTGACCGAGTCTTGAGTCCCAGTGAATCCAACCGAGTCCTGAGATGTCTGAGTGTCAGATAGTCTTTTATTGTTTTTGTTTATGTTTTGTTTATTTAAATTAGTTCAATTTTTTTTTATTGATCGTGTGAATTGGTTGGTGGGTAAATTATAAAAAAAATCGTGATTGTTAACTTTGAGATGTTTGGATTTTTGGAGGAATAAATGGAAGTTTGATTGTGTTGGTTTGTTCATTTGGCTAGTTAATAAAATAAACGGGTCATGCCCGATTTACGATAAATAAAAATGTTTCACTTTAATTAAATTACATTTCGTTTTAACTAGATTTTCTAGTTTTAATTAGTTTTCTATTTTCTCTCTAAATTTGTAATTATTTTTTTTAATTAGGAAATAATTTTAGAAATTTCAATCATTTTATTTTGCTTTTTAATTTGATCAATAAATAATTAAGGTAATTTTAGCGATAAATAAATAGTCTTTGTGGAACGAATCTCAAGTATTTAAACGATTAAATTGTGCGCTTGCGATTTTAAAACTTATTTTCTGACACATCACTATACTTATGATCAATGAGATGTGATCATCAGTCAACAAACACACCAGTCTTAATAAATTATTATTGTCCCCTAATAATAATATTCGACTAGGGATCTTTATGAAAACTGACAAGAATTCAAATCGTCTCTCTTTCAGATCCTGATGTTGAAGTAGTCTTGATTAAAGTGATGTAATTGAACATAACCATTTATTTGTCCAGTTTAACTTACAGAGGTCAAATTGACCAACCTGTTGAGAAAATATGAACATTTCCTTCCTTTTGGGAGTGGTCGTAGGAACTTTTCTGAGAAAAAATAGAGTGAACCAGCAATACTGTGGTCTTAGAAGGCTCATTATCAATTATTTTTTGGACAATGAAAAAATCTTGGACTCCTTGTACTCAAACTTTTAAAAGTTGTTTTAGATGAAACTAGTGGTGGTAGCAGGTTTATATTTGATTTCGGTTTTGGTTGTGGTCTTTTGGGTGTTCTTTTTTGAGCTTTTTATCTTGGGTTTTACCCCTGGTTTGAGTAGGCATATCAATATCTCACTACCACTTGAAACGTCTTCAAACTGATGATAAATTTCCCAACATCATTCCCGCTACCATCTCCCTTTCTTCATTGTTCATTCAAACCTCCTTCTAAAGTCCAAGACCAGTTTATACAGATTATCGGGTTTCAATGAGGTCACAACACATACAAAAGTCAATTCTTTGTCAATACATGTATCAAAAATCTTCAATAGGTCATTGTCAGTCAACAAAGTCGATGCTTCATTTCATACTAATAGCTAAATGTTGGACACCGATAATCCAGTTTCATCCCCAATCCCTTAGTTGTATCTTCGTATTAGATGACTAGATCCAACAAAAAAGTCTTACTTAATACTCCCTCAGTCCCGACCATTTGTTTACGTTTTTTAGATAGTGTTCGACACGCATTTTAAGGTGCATATAAAGTATAGTTTTATAACTTGTTTTAATTTATTTTTTTCAGAATAAAAATTTAAACATTTAATTTTTATTCAAAAACATAAAATTGTAAAAAAATAATTACATAACTATATTTTATATATATCTTAAAATGCGTGACACTCTCTCTGAAATGTAAATAAATGGGTGGGACAAAGGAATCTTCTTTACTTCTCCAAACAAACCTCACAATTTGATGTATATCACTCATTTTGCGAATAAGAATAATTCATACTTACTAAAATGTATATGTATAAGTTTAACATGCATTCCAACTATAATTATATATATAGGGGTTTACTCCACTACACACCTCCTTATAATAAGAATTACAAATTAAAATATTTTTTTTAAAATCGCGTCGAAATATATCAGATATGGTATGCAAATTAATCGTTACGAGATGGAGAAAAATACGGTAAAGTCGGATTTTAAAAAAAGTTTACCAATTAACGGGAAAAATCAAATAAAAATGGGGGGAAAGCTGAGATGCTGTGTAGGAGGGTGTATTTTGATACTGTGTGGTGCCTTTAGGGGAGCCTTTAGATTAGATAGATATAAGAGCCGAGATCAGTTCCTAATTCTCCTTTTAATTTTAGTTTGTATTTGATCATCTTCCCCCTTGTTATATAATATATATATCACTGATATATACATATATAGCATGAATTTTTTTAAAGAAGTTAAGCTAATTTGGAGCAATGTTGAATGTTGTCTTTCTGTTTATTCAGCACTTTCAAGAAGAAGGCTCCTAATACCTTTGGTTGACATTAATGAAGAAACAAGAATAAGATAACATAGTGAGCAGTTCTTTGATCAATACCTCCAATCACCTTCAACCCTGGTTTAAACCCTCGTGTCGTTTCAATCGTGTCCTAAAATTAGGAGTGTCACCGTTCATAAAAGGAGTTGATAGAGTTGATAAATACATATCTTTAATTTGTAGGTGCGCGTATTTATTGAAATTAAAATCAAATTATTGTAGTTGTACATAAAAATAGATTGCATAGATTGCAAGTAAATAATAAATGAGGGTATTTCCCGGTTAATGTCAACAAAAACTATGCACTTATAAATTAAGAATGTACACATCTACATATAATATGTTAGCTCTCTTATAAAAACCAAAACCAAAAGGTTGTTATTCATAATATCCCCTCTTATTTTCTATAACACATTTCTTATTTTTTATAACACCACTCTCCATGTAATCTGAATTTAAGAGCTCCATGTAATTTAAATTTAAGAGTTTCAAATTGTTTCGGTGAATGAAAAATATTTGAAGGAGCCTTGGATGTTATAATTACTAGCTTATAACCCATGTAAAGCACGGGCGTGCCTAATCTTATTTTTTAATTTTTTATATATCTCTTTTTGTTAAACTTTCTGAGCTATGTTTATTTTAAAATTATCTTAATCAATTTTTTTTCAACACCTTAATGTCTTTTAAGTTGTTTATTTTTGCAGAAAGAAATGATTTTAGAAAAAAATGGTTCTGAAGAAAGCGATGTTGAGA
Organism: Anethum foeniculum; assembly: GCA_003724115.2. NCBI lineage: Eukaryota > Viridiplantae > Streptophyta > Magnoliopsida > Apiales > Apiaceae > Anethum > Anethum foeniculum. The sequence goes on along the minus strand of PHNY01023012.1, from coordinate 56,507 downwards.
GGATTCGAACTTGTATTTGGTTGCATAGCCTAAATAGAGAATATTATATAATATTATAAAAATTAATAGTTATTTATTTAATTAGATGTATTGTTTAGAACTAACAATATAAATTCCAAATTTTAATATCACTTTTGAGAGGATTCGAACTTGTGTTTCTGGTTGCATAGCCTAAATAAAAAATATTTTAAATATTGTTGTTGTGAGAATTCAAACCTTGATATTTTGGTAAATAGAATAAATAGAGAATATTCTTTATTATAAATTTAGCGGCTGTGATTTATTTACTGAAAATCTAATGGTCACTATTCTTTTTATGGTTGACCCAAACTACCAACAATTATACCATGTTTTGCTTATTATAGTTTGGTATTGATCAGGGTTGTAAACGAACCGAGTCGAGTTTTTACTTATCGAGTTCGGGTTTCGAGTTTTTGCTTAATGACTCGAGTTTGATCGTTAAGCTTATCGAATAATATTTGTTGTTCGAACTCGAGTTCGTTAAGAACCGAGTTGAGTTCAAGTTGTTCGCGAACAATTCGAGTTGATTCAAATTCAAGTCGAGTAGTTCGCGAAAATTTGATTTTTTTTGAAAAATTCAATTAATATTTAAAAAGTTTTGAAAATATATCTTGTAGATCCAACGACACAGATGTTGGGATATACCTATTTTAATGATGTTACAAAAATAGAACGAAATAAAAAAATATTTAATGTGAAATTTTAACAGTCAAGTGAAACAATTACTACTTTAAATTTAAATTTATCTCAGGTTTCAAGCCAATATGAAATAGTTTAAGAAGAAAAAAAAATTAACATCAAGAAATTGAATCTCATAAAAGATAAAGGAACCATATCATTTGAATGTTTTTATTTTTCCGGGCAATTTCCCCGGGACAATGTATGTGTCCGTATGTCTATATACTGAAATTTTGACTGATGGCAAGGGTGACATGATAGACTCAAAATTTTCTTCAATATCGGTAAAGTTTACTAATACCAAAAAAAAAAAAAATTATTCCAAAATTTAAGCCAACAAGTAATTTCTTGTTCGACATTGTAACTCTCATTTAAAGCATAAACTTTCCTAGACAAAACCATTGGGCCTCTCAACACTTTTTGTAGATCTCTTTTGGAAGTCTGCTTCGTAATGTGCAAAGGCAGCATCTAAAGCCTGCACCAGAGAGAACATTTTTTCATCACCAGTTGTGTACAAAAGGTGCATACACCAACCAAGACGGCAAGACCTATACATGACTTGTTTGACAAAATCAAGCAAGGCTGGAGGCGATGCCAAATAAAAAGGGCTTTGCAAAAAGCAAGATGAATGTAAAGTTTCTTATTTTATTCTAAAGCTATTAGGACAGAATGTCTCAGATCCTGCAACGATACCAGGAGTGTCTTACAATCATACCTGAGTCATTGGTTGAACAATGAGTGAAACTGGATGACGGAAATCCTGTTGCACTGAGCTTTTAATATCCTGAAGTTGGTTAGGATGTAAGCATCACATATAAACTAGATGGTAAATGCATTCACCTGAAACTTAAAAAGCTAAACACAGAGCATTACAGTTTAGACAGGAGATTGATCGAGCAATGCTTGAGGTTAGCAAGATATAAGCTTAACCACCAACACAAGTTGTCACCATCTCAAAGTAAAAATGCCAGCACTGTACCATGTAATTTTTAAGTCTTTGATCAAGGCCAATTCAAAATTATTTTGTACAGTGAAAAGATGGGTATGGTGGTTAAATTAACCATATTGTAGGCAAACCGATGGCCTGACATAAAGATCTGTCTGCACAAACCCCCAAGTACTATTTTGCACAGATCAAGCTTTGATATCGAAAAAGCAAAACTCAAAGGCAATATCTCAGAAACAAACAACATCTGGACGAGCAACTTCCAGAACAATGAAAGTACCGAAGCAAGATCATCATACTAGTTGCTACTAAATTAATGTTTATATAGGTTGCAGAAGAAACTAAAGCTTTACGTGATCCCTGTTCAAGTTACCTACTTCAAAGTTAATGTAGCTTCTTCCAGGATGTTGATGTAACAAGAAACTTCAGAAGATTGGGTAAAACATAGACAGAACAAAGAGGAAACTTCAATTTTCAAACTTTTGACCAAAAACATATATCACCCAACAGTAGCAAAATCAATACATGTAAACTTCATTGGTTAAAATGGGTGACAATTGAACAAAAAGCACCTGTAGCTTCTGATATATCTTGGACATCGCATCCTTTACTTTGTTAACCTGCAATTGGATAACCAAATGAGCTCCATTGCAGCATATTCAACCCTTGAAACAATGTTCTACAAGTGTAACATATTAAATGCATTTATGGTAGAAAGAACACATTGGAACTGATACTAAACAACATACAGTGCAACTATTAATTTATGGAGGGACAAAATATATGGTAACTAATGGGTATCAAGTCATATGTATCTCTACTGATTCTCTGCAATCTGCAGGTATAGGCCCTATCCCTTACAACATCATTTTAGCTGTATTAGTCCAACAATTGGTGGAAAAACTACTCACCAAATAAGACTCAATAAAGTTTAGAGATTTACCGTGGTGCTTAATTTTTTCCGACTGAAGCTAAAATAAATCAGCCAGTTCAGGATATTAGAAAGGATTAAATATCAAAGCAGTCACTGAAGTGGGGGCCATCTATCAATTCATTCATTATAGTTAACGGGCTATTTAATGCACCACTTTAGTAGCCAGTAATGACAAACCCATTAAATTCAAACTGTTCACCTCATGAAAAATCTTTGACTTTGACGTGTACACTTATTACTTTGACGTGTATTTGACCAAGCCATGAATAAGTGATAGATGGTGGAAGACTAAATAAAATGTTAACTTCACCATTTATAAAAATAACCATATAGATAACCCAGTCTGTAAGACACCGTGTATTAAAATATCTCTCTCCATCTCTTTTTGAAGATCGTTCTTAATCACCATTCTTCTCACTCTTACAACTTTATGATTACGCATTTAAATGTCTCAATCTTCTTGTTCAAATCACAAATCTTGCTATTTGATTCCTCCCACTCTCCGACTATACATACAAGTTTATATATTGTATATATATTATGTTGTTTATATACATGCATGTATGCTGCATTCTACTAGACTGGTCGGAGCACTTAAATGCAGGGGCGGAGGCACATTCCGGCAAGCATACCCTTCCGCCCATCCTGAACTTTGTACAGGTATTACATGTTTATAACATTAAGCTAGCTACTGACTGCACCGACAAGTGCATACTCCATCTAATATTTGACTTGTGAAAGTACTTAGTGGCCAGTTTGAGTTATTCATGTGTTTCTAACTTTGTTGCATAATCTGATTTCAAAAAAAAAAAAAAATTGTTTCATAATCTAATTAACTACTATATTTGTTTAGTACAAAAGTAAAAATGTTAACATATACAACGATTTTTTTTATATTTGTTCAATTTCTTAAAACCAAAAATTTCTACCACACATGATAATATAGGTATTGTATTGTATATTTATTTAACTTTATTGAAGGCCAAGAAGCCTAGGAGAAATTGTGTCAAGAGGTGGGTGTTTGATGCTTAGTGACCTTGAAGATCCGGAGGCGACATCCAAATGCACGAGAAAAGATGGGTGGTTTTATACAGGAGACGTTGGCGTGATGTATCCTGATGGGTACTTGGAGATCAAGGACAGATCAAAGGTTGGGATTATAAGTTGTGGCAAGAATATCAGCAGTGTGGAAGTTGATTATTGTTGTATATGCATCCTTTGATTAACGAGGCTTTGGTGGTGGCAAGATCTGACGAGTTTTGGGAAGAGACACGAAGTGCATTTATGAGTTTGCAGGAAGATCAAAATAAGGGGATAGGTGAAGGATATAATAGAGTACTGCATAAGTAAGTTGGCACATTACATGGTGCCTAAGACAGTGGTGTTTAAGCATAGCAGATTAAATGAAATTTCAGTATTTAGGGGTTTACACTTGATTAGAATAGAAACAAATATTAAAGGAAGTTGGTGGAAGCTGGCACCATAACAAAGTTAGGGGTCATCTCTTTACTTATTAATATTACTTGATGGACAAAATCTTAACACTTAGGACATTAATATTGTTTGGCTTTAACTTTTGTTGCTTCTGAATTGCAAAAAAACTGCTTAATCATTGAGACACAAAATTCTAGCTTAGCAATTAAGAAAAACATTGGCCTGTTATTGTAAGCACGTTTTTTGAGATTCATTTACTAATTAATTTTATTATTTCACTATCCTTTACTTTCCTAATTTCTTATCTTAACATTTATGCTTGATAAAACATTTAAGTTTTAATCTTTTGTACTATAGTTATTTTAAATTATAAGACCACAGGAGTAATGATATTTAATAATGCGCAATTCAATAAAATTAAAAACTAAAAAATCAAAATCTAGATTTATACATTACATAATCAAATTATGACTAATCCCCATTTTCCCGTGTATAATGCTTTTTTGTTTATTTTTTATATGTGATAAATGTATTTTATAGCGTAATAATCTTCATATCATTATATTATTACCTTTTCAGATGATATTATCTTAATAGAACGCACCAATATTCATAATATATTATATATTTATATTCATTTAAAAGGATAATAATAAAAAATATATCATTCAGATGTTCAAAAAATTATTCTCAAAACAATCATAATTATTCAACATTCAGATTCTTCATAAATCATCATTCAAAATTATAATCATTCAGATAAATTTTATTCAGATTTTCCAAATGGCCCGTTAGTTTCTTATTGTCTGATACATGTAATTTGCCCACAGTCAAGAACAAAAGGGAAGAGTCTGTGTGTTTGAAATAAACAGATAAAGATATTTAGCAAAAAGAAGAGAAACATATAGATATATAATATCATGATCATGGATAAAGCTGAATGAGAGATCTGAAGCTAAAGATGGGAGTAGTGATGTAATGAGAGAAGCAATACTTAATACACGACTAGGGGAAGGTTGTCTTGATTCAAGCATGGGGTTGTTATATACACACACAGATATACATAATATATATATATATATATATATGTGTGTGTGTGTGAGTGTGTGTGTGTGTAAATCTAAATATACAGGTCATAGCTTAGTTGGATGTCCATGTCAAAAAATAAATGATCTTTATCATCAAATACGTCACTGTCAAGATGTTTTCTGTTAGTCAATAGTTGAGACTAACGGTCTTGTCATTATTGGCTACTAGAATGGTGCATTAGAGATCCTGCTAAATATAATGAACAAATTGATACATGACCTTCACTTAAGTGACCACTTTGATATTTAACCCTATTACAAAGTAAATAAAGCTGGATCAATTAGAAGAGAATACTAGAATAACTTGATGGCCCGTTTGGAAACCTGGATTTCATTTGAAATTCTGGATTTGATCAAGGAACTTGTTCGGGAATTTGGATTTGGATTTCATTTGAAATCCAAGACATTCAAATATTAGTATAAATGTGAGAATTTGAAATGAAAACTCAAATCCTGTCATTTGAAATCCAATATTCGAAATGAAATGCATGTTTCCAAACACCCCCTGAACTAAATGTATTGGCTCGATGGATATAATGGGGGCATAATTTGGGCTATATATATTATCACTGAATCGACTTCGAAAATATATGTAGTACAAGTCATTCTCATACTTGAGTATTTATTAATTTTCATTCAGTTTAAACATCATCTGATGTATCTTTATACTGCATTCAAAAATATACTACCAGCTATAACCAAAATATTTAGGCTGGAGAAAACTGCATAGGCAAGAGCAGAAATCACCTTAATATGTAGATACGTAGTCGTAATGGGATACGATGACCAGAAATGCTTCAGTAATTCTTGAATTGATGTCCATTGCTGAAAGACAAATCTATACTTCAGTTCAAATTATGTAGAATGGTGAACTATGAACACTGAGAATCAAAACTAGGGATATAAATAGACTTATCTCTCACTCTTGGGCCATATGGTATACAATACACTCAAGGTTATTGTGACAGATTGAAAGCTATAATAAACTCACATGCAAGATTTCTTCTTTGGTGACATTTGGCAACCCATCCAAAACACTCTCATGTGGATCCTTTCCAAAATGATAGTTGGTATTTGAAATACGCCTGGTCAATTCATTAAAAACCTATATAATAAAATAAGTGGTTATTTTCTTCAAGAATCGACAGCATACGTAAGTTGAAAGTAATTATATTACCTTGATAGCAACTTCTGGTTTAACTATCGGATCTGTCAGACCTAGACCTTTTATTTCAGATATTGACTTTCTCAAGGAACCATAAGCCTCATGAGCATTAAGGCTACATTTCATATGCTTGGATCCAGATTGTGACTCCCCCAAAGTTTTAATTGCATTGGCTTGTTGAGAATCAAAGTAGTCACGAGGATCCTGATACAATACTACAAATATAATTGCCCGTTCAGCATTGAAACTAGATTCTGTTTATCAAAAAAGTCTAACCTTAATACTAAGTGGGGCAACTGGATGGTCACGAGGTCCCTGAAGATCCTCCAACTCAGCCATCCGAGATATCAGATCAGAGCGCCCTTGCTCCATATGGGTGTTAGATGCTTCATTAGCTGACTCAACTGCATGAAATGTGCATTGTGTCATTATTTGAAAGTATGCCTGAATAAATAAGTTATTAAATGCACATAAATTACAGAGCAAGCAAGTTCTATGCTGACCTTGTTTTGACCTGGTAAGTGCTTCAGCAACAGACCTAGCATCTCCCAACTCCACATCTAACAGTAAAAGTTACAGAGAGATTTTACAAAATGGATATAGATTATTAATCTTTATATTCATTAGCACATCCTGAAAATAGCAGTCAGCCAATCATGACATTAACTTAAATCATCTTCGTGTGGAAAATAAAAATAAAAGAACCTACGCAATTGTAGACTGTTAAAACATGTTATTATCAAAATGCTTTGTGTAACAATGGGACCTAAATGTAACAAGCTCTGGCTTACAGTCCAAGGTAAATATCATCATGATTATACAAACAGTTGAATCCTAAATATTAAAAGAAAGGTGTCTATTTTCGTAATTATGTGCTCATTAAATATATATATTCTCAGAAAAGGGAACACAGTGAGCATATATTGTGTCCATTCAATAACAAAATTAGGCTTGATATAAGCTAATAATCAAGATAGAATGCGGTAAGAAACACTCAATGTAATCCATGAATGGTCATGATACCGCCTATAACTGGTAACTGGGAGGAGAGATTAAACTCTGAATGCTGTAAGAATGGTCACGATACCGCCTATAACTGGTAACTAAAAAGAGATTAAACTATGAATGTGTTAGGACCTTTCCAGGCCTGCTCTTTGTTCATATATAAAAAGAAACGGATTCCTTTATTGACAAACACACGCACACACAATCGGGTGGTATTC
>PHNY01023012.1:29311-47977 GCA_003724115.2 Anethum foeniculum | reverse complement strand
TCATATTTCTTCATGCCTCAAACATATGAATAGCTTCCCTATTTATAACTCCAACCTCAACTCATAATCCCTAAATTAAAGCTAGAATATTATTATTCCCATCAAATCCTCACTTTCAAACCCATAACTGATGCACACACTAATTATTCAGATTTGTAACTGATTTAATATTATTCACTTTGGTTTATTATGTTTCCTAACAGAATGCTGGAAGACTTCACGTTTACACTTATACTTATCTTGGAAAAAGAGTATTTCTTAATTATAAAGTTATTTAGTTAATCATCCCCAACCAGTACCGCACTACCTCCAATTCCCACCAGGCCACCACCCAACTCAGAATAGAGAAAGAATAAGAGATGAAGCCTCTGCTTCTTTCCTCACCCCTTATACTTTGAAATACCATTTAGCAAAGTAATTTCCCCTTATCTATATAGCCTTTAGAGTTTAGACCTTTATACTATCAAGTTGCTGCATAGGTGTTTCCTTCTCGCCAGGTACCAAGGAGTAATTTACTCTTTTGCATGTCAATGCACGATGAAAGTGTTTAAAAATCTTTCTTATAAATCAAGTACTGACTAATCACCCAGTATAGTGCACAAGTCTCATCTGGTGAACCCACAACAATTTTTTTCAAGCTTAAATACATTACGTAATTTCTGTAATAACAAAAGAAAGTGAATTAGTATTAGATTATTACCCACAGATCTTCCTTCAAGAACAACTGCAGCGTGTCTATTAAGGTCTTGTAGAAATGATCTTTTATACAGATCATATTGCGAGTCTGTCAAGTCCTTCGACGCATCTCGAGATAGGCCATGATCCTGTATGTACAGAGCTTTGAGTAAATGTGAACTTAAATTGCAAATAGAAAGTTACACCTGAAAACTCAAACAAAACCAATGGACAATCTGACATAAGGCCTCATTTAGCCTTATAAACAAAAGAACCGTGCACATGAGGTTAGGAGAGAATCATAAATGTACTACTCTACATTGTTGAGACAAAATTAGCATTTTCCCAACCATAGCAGCATATATTATATAAGAAAAAGGACATATTACTATGCCACCAAAAGCAGCTTCATAATATTTAGTTTGGCATCATAAATTACGAGAAAGGTAAATCTGAAGCAGCCTTCACATTCATAGCAAAAGATTTGTAAAGTCAGATGTCATCCGATGTACCGGAAGGTGAGTATAATCATCCCCTTCATCAGCTTCCATGTCTAATGTCGGATCAACCCGTCTGATCTGCAAAGCAATGAACCTCATAAAATGGTCAACATTTTGAAGATGGGGCGAGGGGGGCAGTTATTGCAATGGCTGGTTATGGTGTTGATAAAGACACCATGCCGCAACATTTTTGTAATCTTTTTGCTGAAAATGCAATAAAAAACATAGGAAGAGTCAATTTCAAAAAATAAGAGCACCTTTCTCCGAGCTTCACTTGCCAATATGTCATCTTTCTTGAGGAAGACAGCAAGCTCCTCATCTTCTGCAGCCTCAGCCGCAGCGGCAACAATATTTTTTGTACTGTGAAGGTATTCAGCCCTCCAATATTTAATCCAGAAGTCCGTTTCTGTCATCTTAGATATAAAGGACAAGTTTATTTCTTTACTAGCAAAAGAGATGTGATGATCTTTATTGCACCACCAACAGAACTAAGAAATTGGACATTTACAATCATTTTACCTTTTTCGGTACTAGGTTTAAGTATGCACGTCGTACGGCAGGTTTTTCAGCAAAAATCTGGGAGACAGCATGGGATAATGCATGAGAAATAAATTTATGGTCAAGATGGAAAGCCACTCAGAAAATACAAAAATTTATCAACTTGTCAAAGAAATAAGAATACCACACCTGATGAATAATTTCCGGCGTCAAGTTATATTTAACCCTGTTTGACTAGAACAATAGTTATCATTAACAGTCAGATTGTTTACAAGTTTAAAGAGTGAAAAGAAAAAAACAACTACAGTAAAAACTGATATGATATTCAGATTCATAGTCAATAAGTAAGAAAGTGCATTTTGTAGGAACTCCAAACCGTGTTACCTATTTTAAATGTGAAATTCAGAAGACTATATGAATGAAGCATAAGAGTACAGACAGACACATCATCCCTGCAAAAACACATGCATGCCACAAAAGACATTAACATATTCAGATTGAGAGTGTAAACAGTACCTGGCCATCAGATGATGGTTTCACATTAAAGATCATGTCACTCTTTAACCCCACCCGTTGCTTAGATTTGCTGCTGATTTTCTCATCCAACAATTTCTGCAAAGAAAAATGTCTGTTATGGCTTCTCAAGATAAGTACATCTAACTAGCTGGATATTAATTAAGCGAGCTTAGACTTCACGGCAATTCAATGAACAAGGCCAAATATGACATACATATTGCTCTATAACAATATCTAACCTTTCTTGTTGCCCAAAATTCAGCCTCTGTCAACACGCCTCCCATTACAAATTCCTTGTGAAGTTTCTGCAACTCGCTGATAAAACAACTTCATTAAGGGAAGTGGAGAAAACATGTTTTATCTATAAATAGTAGAATGAGGCATGAGTTGGGCAGCCTAATATTTGAATCTTCAAAAACACTCTGATGTACAACACCACGAGCATTATAAATAATTTCTACTAAAAAAAGTTAAGTGAGTGCTAAAATTAAATTGTGTGGCATCTTTTTGATTATCCGATAATTTAGCATGTCAACAATCTTTCCGTAGTGGATAATTTAAAGACTAAATTGCAGTTTGATGGCCTATAATTCAAATTTTTTGCATGTTAGTGGCTAAAATAAATAACTAGCCAAAGTGACGGCTAAATTTATTTTTTTTCATGCATGGTAGTGGCTCCAAGGGTCTTTCATTAACTCAGCCGTCAAAAAATAACGTTCAGAAGGGTAGAATAGTCAGACTCAGTTTCTTTTAGATTTTTTTTACACAAACGTATAAATTATATACAAATACATATATATACATGTATAAAATTTCCCAAATCATCAGATTTGCGAGAAAACTGTGAAAAATGCAGATCAGCTCCCTCTTGCCATGCTCCCAAATTTCATTAATGATACAAGAATGCTCAAGAAACAGGTTGAGCAAATTCTCAAAAATTATCGTCCTAATTGTCTTGTTGCCCATCTGGTCTTTCCTTAGGCTACTGACTCAGCAGCCAAATTTGATATTCCCACATTGATTTTCCATGGAACAAGTTTCTTCGCATCATGTGTTTCAGATTAAGTAAGGCTTCACAAATCTTTCAAGAATTAACAAAAGACATGGATGAGTTTTTTGTGCCTGATGTTTCGACATAAAGTAAAGCTGTGTTCGAGCAGCATCCAAATGCTATTTGGGAATGCAGAATGAGTTACACTGAAAGTGGGGTGGCAGTTAAAAAAAATTTGGGAGTTGAAACTTAGCCGTGTAAGTTGCGAGTGGACCAGTGTGAAGCTTGGGTACTTAGTCAAAAATGGTCTACCGGCTGTTTTAAAATCATTTTGACAACTTCTGCAAAACCTCTAACTTGACATCTAATAAAGATTATATTCCATTTACATATTGATAATCCACATTCATTAATTGTGGCATCTCTATATATATATAATCATATGATATAAATATACATATATACGCATGATCTTTACCATGTCAAAAACCATATTATATAGAAGAGACTGATAGAAAGCTAGCAAAGATACGAAATGAGTAAAAGAATTTAAGTTAAGAAACTATGGAGTGACTATAAACAGTTTATATGAGCTCTGATCATTACATGAATGTTTTGAACAGGCGGGCATGGCATATCAATCGTCCTCCATTAACCAACAGTACTGAAGAAAAAGCGCAAAGAGGGAAAATTGCGTCCAGCGGTGAAGATAAATTTTGGGAGTGGCTGAACTACAAACACCCCAACTCGGTTTTATATGTTTTCTTTGAAAGTATAAACAAATTTTCTAGTAAGCAGCTCATGAGATTGCTATGGGACTCGAGGTTCTAACCATCAATTCATATAGGTTGTGAGGAGAGGCAATAATGATAAAGAAATTGAGATCAGCGAAATATCCACTCATTTCTTCACGTTCAAAAGTATTATACATTTCAACGAGATCAATTGCATCATGTAGATTTTTATAGGGTACATCATACGTGTTAAGATACATCTGAACATTTAAATCAAAATGCAGTACTAAAAGCAAGACCAGCAATTTATACTTGTTTTGATCTCATTTTAATCATCTGATAATCAAACATGAGATTGAGTGCGTGCAAATTCTAGAATTAAACATGTATATATGTACATTTACATCACGGAAATTTCTTCATTCAAACAAATAATAATAATAATAATAATAAGACGGGTAGTAAACTCTCAAGCTAAGAAAAGAATAATTCTTCCCAGTATCAATGTGGTTGACCGACCCACTTAATGTGGTTGACCGACCCACTTATTAAAACATGAATTTTATTGTACATAGTATTAACATTTTACAGGATGTGGTAGCACAACAAGGGAAGCATTGCAGACAGCAGTAAAGACTGTAATAATGGGTGAAGAGGGCCAAAAAATAAAAAATAGAGCCAATGGACTAAAAGAAAGCCTGTTGAAGAAGGTGGATCGTCTCACTCAGATTTAAATGCTTTCATTCAAATACTCAACTGACATCATTCTTTAGGTTGGGTAAAAAATTGCTAAAAGCAGCCAACCACCAATACATTATGTATATATACATGTGTATACATGTATATTGGTACCTGTGTTATAAAAATTATAAAAATATTTTTAGAAAAATTAATTTGATCATTTTACACTCGCCCATGTTTTATTCTAACGTCTAATTTGACGGCAGACACCCGGAGCCAAATATAAATTTAGCCATTACTCTGCCTAATTATTTATTTTAGCCACTAACGCGAAAACAAATTAAACTACGGTCCATTAAACTGCATTTTGGTCCAAATTAAATGTAAGTTTAGTTTGAATGGTTCTTCATTTTAACCCAGAATCAGTCATGTGTTTGTTGGTTGATAGAAGTACCTATCCACCTGCAAAAGCTTGATTCTACGGTCCATCTCTGCTGTGCTAAGCTGCTCACTGCTAGGTGGAACAGTGGATTTGTCGGAAGCAGCTTTACTAGCATTAACGGGAGGTGCAATAGCCATGGCTGATCAAGAAAAAACAACAGTCATATAAGCCGTAATCCAGTATGATATGCACTCAGAGAATGAATGATTCAAGGCTGATGCAAGAATAAGGTTGAGGATATAGTACAGGAATGGATTCTAAATATAACTTTTTTGGAAGCTGATAGTACAGGGAATGAAAATGTAAAATATTAAATTAAGGATGAGTGGATGATCTTATGCATATTATACATTTGAAAAAAAGGTGGCAGACATAACTGTGTAGGAGAAAAATGAACTTACCAACAAAGTCTCGGCAAGCATCACGATCAGGGAAACTGTCAAACTCAAAAATGTAACTTTCACCCTAGCATAATCAAGTTTTAGGTTATTAATATCCAAATTATACATAAAGTACAGTAATTAAGTTGCATTAATTCTTGAGTCAAGAACTTCAACATGGAGGAAAGAACCCTTAGGCTGAAAATTGCCATAGCCAAACATAGATAAAAACAACGGGCTTCCTTAAGATCAATACTAAATTTACCTTGTCTTGCGTAAGGTTAAGAAGAGCCTTCTTATTTGGAGCCTCCTTGCTGAACTTATGTCCTGGATATCCACAACGTAAATGATGTAAGCATAGAGAACTTAATGGCCATTGTTGTGAAATTCGCAAAATAAAAAAATAAAAAAATAAAAGTAAAATATCTAATTCTGAAGCTCGTGCCCACGACTTCTCCCAAAAACAAAATTATCTATATATATACATATATACTTCTGAAAATGTTTGTTCTAATTTTTTAATAATAGAATAACACATAAAATAGTTTCAAACAAAATAAAAGGTCTCAAACATAGTAGGAATATCACACAAAAGTATGATACTATTAATGGAAAACATTTACGAAGTCAACGCATCCAAACTATATAGCCCGATATTTGTCTACAAGAGGGGGGTTTTTTAACTAAAGTGTATTTCAGTCTTTTTATACATAATGCAAAGTTTTTTCCGCCACTTGGATAATCGCACTAAATCGTTCATATTTTTGCCTACTCACGAAAAGCGATTTAACAACATAGAAAAAAAATAACAAAGTTACTATCTCGAGTTTATACTCTACATGACAGATATCCTCCCCTTGGAAAATCCTATTATAATACAAAACTAGTTAAATTATTTAAAATGGATTAAAAAACTAAGCTAGAACCGGAATGAGAGTAAGCCCATACATTTCCTAAGTAAAACCTAGAAATACATTAACAAATCGAAAAAAAAAGAAAGTACCAATAATAAATCGAAATTCGACATTAAGCTTCATCAGTGAGCGGGGATCACTAGGCATAAACACGAACCTCTCCCTCTTCTACATAACAACAATCACAACAAAATCAATAATCATACTGATTATAAGAAGAAAAAAAAAAATAATATATATGTATACCATAGTTAAAACGCCAGGAGTGCCAGGATCTTTAATAGATGATTTGTACTTGGCTCGCTTTATTACTTGCCTCTCCGTCATTTATTAGATGCGATGAAGATGAATTAAAAATTGAATCGAATTGAGGGTTTTGGATTGCTTTATGAGCTATACATATAGGAGTGTATGTATGTGTATATATAGGATGATTGTCGAGGGCCTCCCAAGTAGACGAAGGCTCATTTGATAACCCCCATTAACTGAATCAGAGGAAAATTGTAATTTTTTCTTTGATTTCTGTCAAGTCCTGGACGATGCCAGATTCGTCTGGACGAGTCACTCAAAAAAATCTGTCTGAACGAGTCCTTCAATATTGACAATACTAATGTAACTTTCGGTGAAATGATATGATTTCGGTACTTTCTATATATTAATTAAATTCTTCTTCCTTTTTTGTTTTCCAAATTGTTAATTTAACTAGAATAATATTATCATATTAATCTTCATTTTATAAACTTATCTATTTATTATACTTCTTAATTTTTGTATATTTAAAATCGTAAATTTGAGGGTATATTGACAATATATAAAATTGTTATTATTAGATAATTTCATTTTTGTAATGGTTTCCTTTTTAGAATAATTTTTGCTCTATTACTGTTTATCAATTGACTACTTGACCCTTGTTTTATTGTAATCCTAAATAAGAGCATCTCCAAGAGTGTTGGCTAAAATGGTTGGCTAAAATAGTATAATATATTAATTATCAAAAATTTACTAAACCCGTAAGGAATTGTACTTCAGCGAAATTGTCAATTGTAAGGAATTGTACTTCAGCGGAGTTGGCTATAATGATTGGCTATATTTTACGTATAGCATGTTATTATTATTTCGGATTGTTATAAATAGAATATTTTATTTCAATATAGTAATAAATGATTTGACTTATTATTATTTCAGTTTGTTGTAAATAGAATATTTTATTTTAATATGGTAATAGATGATTTGACATACTGTTACACGTCTATAGTAGTTCAGCAAATAAATATAGCAAACATACTATATGTTGGCTAAATATTTTGCTAAAAGTTTTGTACCATTAGAGTGCAAAATATTGTTGAATAATCTCTATAATTATATTTATGATATACAATGTTGGATTTTAGCTAAGAGATTTATAGCATTGGAGATGCATTAAGTTTTATAATAACAAATATCAGTTTTCTTTTTATTTATCACTTCGTTTAATATAAAATTTTAAAATCGAATATTATATATTTAAAATATTTGTCAGAATTTTTATTTGAAAATATGGTTCAGATATATCAAACAAGTTACAAATTAACTATTCAGATTTTCTATTCATTCAGAAATATTAACCGTTCAGAATATATAATTCAGATTTGACAAATGACCCCTAACAGCTGGGTAAATTCACCGATACCTGTGATTTAGAAATTTACCGGCTAGCTTTATCAGAGCATCCACAAAAGAGGACTGCTTAGTTTTTAAAAATACTATTATTATAAACTTACTCACCTGGTTTATTTATGCAAATAATTTTTGTTGAAATATAATAATATGAATTAATAAATATAACAAATATCATGCCTAAATTTTAAATTTTCATGTTGATAATGTCTAGTTTAAAAAATGTAAATGTAATTTGAACGTGATGACTGATGAGTAGAATGCATATCATCACACGGCATTATATTTATGTACTAAACTTTTTGTATTCACATATATATACTATTTTTTTAGCATTATATTATGTGCCAAATTTTTTATATTCACGAAGATGTACTATTTTTAAATATTTTTTCCGATAGTATTTGATTTATTTTAAACTTGACATATTAATATGATGATATTAGAATATTAACTAAATTATTGCGTATTTACGCTAAAAATAGTGCTTTTCCTTCATTTATTGGATTAAATTTCACAAACTTAGAAATGTTTTAAAAAAGTTAAATATAAACTCAGTTAAATTTTGACTTAATTACAAATTATTTTTTTAAAAGTTTTTAACTGCTTATAAAAAATCGAAGGTCCTCGTACTTTGTATAAATTCAATTTTGTATATTAACATACTCAAAGTTTTATTTTGATTTTTCCATGGAATTTCTTGCAAATCGAGAAAGTATGAAATTTCAAACTTGCAATTATAAGTTAAATCTTGTTATAAATTTGCACTAATATGTCTAAAATTTAAGTTATTTATAAAATCTATTTAACCCCGTATTCAAAGTAGTCTCAAACTAACTATATATAAAAAAAAATTAAAAGAAATTCTGAAACTAATTTATTGATGAAACTTATTATATTGATGTAGATATATTAATTTCTAAATATCTTATTCTCCTTAGCCATGTAATAATAATTTTTGATTTATTTTAAATTTAAAGACATATTAATATGCAAATTTAATTTATGATATTACAAGTTCAAATAAATTATTAAGTATTTACGCTTAAAGTAGCTTTTTGGTTAGCAAAAAAAAAATAGTGTTTGATTTCATTTTTTTTATAAGTTTCTCGAAACTCGAGAATGTATCAAAATTATATTCATATTTATAGTGCTTATAAAACTCCTTGAGGCATGGCCTCGTACTCTAATTTGTAAGCAAATTTTCAATAATTTGTTCAATATTAATTTTCTTATAACTTTCTATCTATAAATTTAAATTATTTTAAATTTAAAATTTAAAATTGTAGCAGTATTTGATTTCAATTTATGATATTAAGATAAAATTTATTAAATTTATCGACACATCGGAATTTATTTTTTTTGGGTTTTGCAATGACATTTCTTGCAGATCAAGAATGTATGAAATTTCAAAATTATTAATTATAGTTAAATTTTTATATAAATAGGCACCAATATGTCCAAAAATTATTTGACCCAGTATATTCTCGAACTCTCTATATTAAAAAAATAAAAAGAAAATTTTTAAACTAATTTATTTGCCATTATTATATTCAGGTAGATATAGTAATTTTTGAATGTTTTGTTTTTATTAGCTTATATGTGACGCCCTCCAAATCCGGGGTCTAGATTTGGGAGTCACGGACCAACAAAATATAACACAACCTGGATAATAATAATAAAATATAAATATCCACGACCCCCTTAACTTACCACTGGATCGATCACAGGTTTGATATGCAACAGTTACCAACAAAATATAAAGTAATTACAAACCACTTAGTGTTATTAGAATAACTTCGAAAAGAAGTTACGCCAATAACAAAAAGTCTAATTAAGTTTTACAACTAAATTCAGTTTTTATAACAAAACAACTATCTACGCAGTCTTCTCTCCCCAAAAAGCCTACCTCCTCATGTAACTGGAACCTAACCCTCCTCAGGGGTCCTCGATAAACAGCCTTTCTAGTTGTATGACGAATTATGGTCATGCTCTGGTTTAACTGAAAGATTAAGCAAGGTAAACAAGGGTGAGTCAAAATCGCTCAGCAAGCTATATGAACTGATAACAAGTATAAAATCTCAAGATAGCAATATATGAAAGACTGTAAAAGCATTTAAACCTTTAACCTTTGTTTGCCTTTATTGGCGATTAACAACAATAAACTAGATTGGAAACCAAGTAAGACGCTACGTTGCAGCCGATGATCAGTCGCGAAACAACGCCGGTAAGCTCCGAGTATTTCTACCCGTCACCAGTCCACAAATCTCTATGGGTACCCTGGCACACATTGGCCAAAAATAATAATCGTTGGGCCGCGTCACGACCACTTACGCCTTCCAATCTCAAGAAGAGGAGTTGGTTCAATCGATCTCCTTATCAACCACTCGCCCTCTCACAGGGTCCGGAGTGATCTCATTTACTGATGGGGGAATAACTCGAACAATTAGTTATCCGCTAAACCAGCAAATAAGCATCTCTGTATGGAATATATCTGGATAGTATGTTGTTACTACTATCTATCCTCGCAAAAGAATAACATTCTAGTAGAACAGTTACTAGAATAACAGAGTCGCAATAAAGTAGAGATTATTTAGCTAAAATAAACTAACAAGAATATTCATAAAATAGTTACAATTTTGAATGTAAATGATTAACTATTCTGAATTTAGAATAGGGGAAAATCACTTGCCTGGTAAGCTAGCAATCCAAAACTGACTATTTAAATCCAACCTCGACTGTCTGGCTCACTCCTGATCTCGATTCTATAAACCAAAATACTATTTCAGTAAACCAGACAACATCTTAATCGACGTATTTCTATGTCTCAACAACTAACGTCTACACATTCGATAAACCTTTTATAAAAGAAATCTCATAAATATTATTATTAACTGGCTGACACCACTGATCACGTAAACACACAATGCACGTAGCCACATAATGCACATAAGCACATAAGATACGTCACATTTAGTTCGGTTCGTCAAACGGTTCGCTTTGGTATGTTTAAAATCGAAAACGGGTCAAAATCGTCTTTCTAACAAATTCCGGTCCGTAAAATAATTATCCCATTTTTAAAATAACATTTCATGCTTATAAATATTTTTAAAAGAATCGGGGTACTTTTCTCAAGTTAACGGACTTCGTTTCGTCTCAATCGGACAAACGGTTCATTTGTTATCGAATTATTAAAAATAATTCGATTAACAAATCATTTTTAAACCCGAAAAATCATTTAAATCAATTAAATAAATTAATTAAATATTTAAAATAATTAACTAATCAATTTAAATTGATTTTTAGAATTTTTAGAAATTATCTACAAATAATTCATCTATCTATTAAATTAATTAATTAATTATTCAAAAATAATCAACCAATTTAATTAATTAATAAATGAATCTGAATTTGGAAAATAATTTAAAATAATTAAAGATTTAAAATAAATCAGTTTTTATTATTTTTAATTAATCAAAAAAATTAAATTGGTAATTAATAAACAATTTACTAAAAAAAATTATGATTTTTTTAATTATTTTTAAAGACAATATTCTACTAACAGTTTTCAGAAATGAATTTGGGGTTTTTAAGATCAAAAGCAGGTTTTCAATTTGGGTCAATCGGGTCAGGAACAGTCACCGGACACCGGGGAAGACGACCGGAAACCGGTCGAATGTCGACCGGAATCTAGGTTCAACCCAGAAACTGGCGACTTCGCCGTTTTCCGGTGAATCCCGTACGCCTTCAAAACCAACCCATTCCACCTCGTTTTTGGCCCGAATCCAACAAACAACAACCCTATAATTTAAATATGGAAGCCACAACACCAGATAACCACAAAAACGCAAACGCCGACCAAAATTCATCAAAAACTGGCGAAGTTTGTTTTCACGGAGAGGATTACCAAACTCAAAGGTTTCAATTGCAAAACATAGCTAAGGTTCATACAAACTCATTCATGTACTCAAAAAACAATGAACGAAAAACAATTATACCGGAAAATCAAATCAAAACAGACGACGAACACGTCGAATACGAACCACCCCCACCAGCAATCAAACACAACAATTAACCACTTAAATCGATTGTAAAATTCAAAATAAAGCTATACCCAGCATCCAAATCACTGAACAATTACGAAATTAGAAAACCCCAATTCGGGGGACAACCCTAAAATTCGAAATCAAAAGTTATACCTCTTTCGATGATTTTGATGGCAGGAATAGGAAGAACACGATCTGGGCTTCGATTTGACTACTTATACTTTGGAAACGGAGATCAGAATCACCCTAAACGATCGATTCGATCCTCAATCGCCCAAAACACCCACATAAAAATTTCTAGAAATTCTGTTGATTTTTTTTGATAATTTTAAGAATTTTTAATAAATAAAAATCAATTTACAATTACCTTAAAATATCCCCTAATTACAATTAGGGCCAAATTATATCTTTAAATGAAAATAATTAGCCCAAATTTATAATTTTTGAGGGTTTAATTTTTAAAATAATATTTTTAAATAAAACAATATATATGCCAAAATTCCCCAAAAATTGCGAATAACTCAAATATGCTAAAATATAAAATATTTGATAGACCGCTAATTTTATAAAAATTAAAATGTGACTTTTGCAGGCCCCGGGGCACCCGTAGGGTCCCGGTCCAATAATTTTTAAAAAACAAGAACATTTTCTAAATTACTAGAAAAACCTGAATTTTAATATAAAAAGCTCAAAGTGACAGAAAAAGGACTCGAAACATAAAACGGTAAAAATGGACTATCAAAATGGATTTTAATTAATTTAAAATTAAACCAAACACATTTAATGCCAAATAAAATGACGTAAAATATTCAGGACCGTACAGGATATTAACAGGCATATAACATGTAACATATAAGATCAAAAGGCACAATCAAACCTTTAAAACACATAATATTTCATTTAATATAACACATAAATAGTCGCAAAATCCCAGATATTACATTATCAACAATAATCTTAGATTTATTTTAAACTTAAAAACATGTTAATATGCAATTTTTAATTTATGATATTTGAATTTCAAATAAATTATTAAATATTTATTCTTAAAGTAGTTTTGTTTAGCCAAGAAAATGTAATGTTTTATTTAATTTTTTATTAAATTTCTTGAAACTTGAGAATGTAAAATTTAAAATATAAATCTAGTTAAATTTTGACAGAAATATATGTTAAATTTTGACAAAAATATATATTAAATTTCTTATTATTTCGTAGAACTTGTAAAAACTTCTCGGTCCCGTCTTCGGCTTGGCCTCGTACTCTATTTTGTAAGAATTTTAAATCTTCAATAATTTGTTCAATAATATTTTATTATAACATTCTAACTATAAATTTAAATTACTTTATAATCTACAAATATAACTTCAATAATCTACAACAACTGCAAAATTGAAATTCAAAATATCAAATCTGAGTATTTCAAATTTGTATGCAAAAGATAAAATACATAGGATGGAAAGCAAATAGAGAACCAAAAGCAATTAGCCTCAAGTAAGGATCGAATAACTTGGGTTGTCTTGATCCTTTGTTTCACAGTTTATCAAACATGCAAGCTTCAACTATCGGTTTAGCTACTCCAACAACAACAAAACTCTGAAACTTCTCATCAATACTCTTTCATGTTATTGTCTATAATCTAATTTTTGTTCCAGGTCTACACAAAGTTCTACTTTCTTGTCTCAGTCATCATTTTGATCCATCACTTGCCCAATATTTCCTCTTAATACTTTCCAAACACTACCAATATTCCATGGCTTGATGATTGCATGGTATGATTTATATATACATATGCGTATAGAATTGCAAGATGAAAAAAAATTAATTTGGCTAAACACCAATTAAGCTGTACAATACAAAGTCACAATTTCTCAAAGATTATAGTTGGAAAAATATCAAAAGAACATTACAAAAATTTAACAAAAAGAAACCTCCCATATTTTCTCAAAGAAGGCAATCGAAATCTAACAATCAAATAAATTATTGAAACCAAATTTAACAACATCACAAGTCTCTAATATTTTCTCCACTAACATACCATTAAGTCCGTACTTACATGCCCTTGTTTTAATACTGTGATATTCTAAGGACCAGAGCATCCTTGTTAACTTGTGGAAACTCCTAATTCATTTGTAACAAAAAAAAAATCACATCAATAAGTATATGGGCCTCAAGTTCAACCAAAACTATTCAGTGATAATAAAGTAGTATGTATAGTATAATATGTTCCATACAAATTTCAACAGTATGATAAGAACAATATAGTATACTACTATATTTCTTGAATACAGACATAGATAACAACTACAGGAAAAATGTAAATTATAAAGTTCATTAAGCTGCAGTATCACTCTTTACATCCAGCATTAAACATGGGAAGGCATTAGATATATAATGGTAGAGTCATGCAGTCTGGCATCAGTGTATTCAATATGTATAGGTAGTGTACAATCAAATTCATCATATCCTAACCTCTTTTTCGGACCCATAAACTCTGGCCTGTAGGTATTTTAACTGTGACCAATTCAATAAGAATTTCACCATATCCAGGCAAAATGTAACCAAATATGCATTGTCTTCATACTCACTAATAAGTTTCACGAGCATGAATAATGTATCAATCACATCAGGTAGAATTTTAGAATACAAATTTGTAACATATCTCACTTTTCGAAAATTTGTAACTGATCTCACTCTTCGGAAATACCTCCAAATCACTTAGTTTGCCTCTCAAATCACATTCCATAGTTTATTTATCCTGTTCAAGATTAGAATAGACATAAGTTAGTATATTTTGTTTGTTAGATAAAAATTACATATTTTTCATTTTGTAGAAATACTAACTGCGCAATCAAAAATAGGTAAAAACAAAAAAGAATATAATCTTTAAATGTGTGATTACTTCCCATCAACCAATGTCTACCAAGTTGTGTATTAAATAATGATAGGTGCTACTAACTAAATTAAATAAGGATATAATATTCATGATTTAAACTCAACCCAGTTAAGATCGAAGATCATTCGTAGTCGTCATCACCTCAAACAGAGGCATAAAATGCCATACGTTAAAATTTCCGAATTTTATTATCTTCAACAACTTGGTACGAAGAAGGATCAGGAAGTTTTCAATTTTATTTCAAGGCAGTAAAATTTATGCACAATATAACACTCACATTAATTATAGGATTATAACCAATCTACATTAAAGATAAACGCAAGATGTACTTAAATCTATTATAAATCAATCAAGATCTTACGAATGTATAAAGAAGCCATTAAATCTACTCCAAACTCCAAGTCACCCTATTCACAGAAATCTTGATGAAAATCAATGTAAATCTTGAACAACATTAAAAATCCAGTTACCAATAAATAAGTTCAGAGATACACCTCAAGTTTGACCCCAAGCAAAGTATTTTAGATGATTCACTCATTAATCTTAATCTCATGCTCATTCGTCACATAGTTGGTGTGCAAACTTCAATCTACAACAAAAAACAAATTGTGGTAATTGAATTTGGTAGCAAAAAAAATGCACCAAAATGTAAAAAAATTTAGAAGAGGGAGAGGTTCTTCTACAGAACAACAATCACAACAAAATCAATAATCATACTGATTATAAGAATAAAAATAAAAATTAAATTAAATTAAATATATGTATACCATAGTTAAAACGCCAGGAGTGCCGGGATCTTTAATAGATGATTTGTACTTGGCTCGCTTTATTACTTGCCTCTCCGTCATTTACTAGATGCTGTCATGGTTCTAAAAATCAGACAAATCGCCGATTAATCGGGCTAGTAATCGGTAATCGGAGACTTACCGATCTGATTTGGCAAAATCGCTGAAAAAAACGTATAGGATTGACAAAAATAGAAAGTATATGGGGCTTACCTTGAGGAGGAGGAGGATGAAATATTGAAATTTGTTTTATGTGTGTATAAAAATGAAAATGAGAAGTTGCTTTTTGGAAAGTAGTAGTAGTGGTGGTGGTTTATAATGTTTGCAAAGAAGAATTGTATTAAGCAGGGTGGTAATAAAATTGAGATACAGGAGGAGAATGAGGGTTGATGCGTATTAGTGCCTGTTTGGGCACCATTAATTTCCGTTTAAATGAATATGAAAGTGCTTTGAGCTTTCTGGTAATCGTTTGGGTTAAAAAAATGATCCAGCTTATGTGCTGATTATGTGTTGAAATGTGAAAGTGAGACCCATGTACTTTCTCTCCACGTTTCCTTGGTTTCAAATCCCAGTACATCCATAATTATGTTTTTAAATTTTATTCTTTCATATTAATGTATTGAAGTTATTATGTTTAAATTGCATTTTTCTTGTTTAATTGTTTAAATTATTTTTTTGTTTTTTGTTTAAGTTAATAAGTATGGTATAAAATACCTAACAATTCAACTGGCCCCAATTATTCATTCGACATTTCGTTTTCGGTGATTAGCAAATTTTAAAATTTCTTCTGTAAAAATTATAATTTTATTTTAGAAAAATNNTTAAATATGTGGTCAGTCGATTCTAAAATATGTGCACAAGTACAAAGAATCATAAAAATCAAATATTTTTGTTTTTCAATTTTATATTTTTAATTTTTTATGGATTAAAATTATTGTTAAAATTTTAATTTTTAAAATAAAAATTTAATTTATAAGTTAAATTTACCAAACACATCACCAACTTATACAACTTATACGTAAATTTATCCAAACGCCTAAATAACTTATAATTTATAATTTACATATCACTTATATAACACTTTTCAACTTTAAGTCATAAGTTACATTTTTTATGAAACCCCAAACAGGCCCTTAGTATTACTTGGCGTGGACTGCTGACAGTGATTGCAGGTCCCTTTGCCTACACACCCACCCGCCCCTCCTATACTTTTAGGCTTAGCTGCCCCTCGCTTCTATTTTTGTCGCCGATCAGGTCCAATTACCGATTTTTACAACACTGGATGCTGTATGTATTTATGCGAGGCGATGAAGATGAATTAAAAATTGAATCGAATTGAGGGTTTTGGATTGCTTTATGAGCTATACATATAGTAGTGTGTGTATGTATGTATATATGATGATTGTTGAGGGCCTCCCAAGTAGACGAAGATTACTAACAGCTGGGTAAATTCAGCGATACTTGTAGAGTTAGAAATTTACCGGCTAGCTTTATCAGAGCATCTACAAAAGAGGACTGCTTAATTTTTAAAAATACAAATATTATAAACTTATCACCTGGTATATTTATGCAAATAATTTTTGTTGAAATATAATAATATGAATTAATAAATATAACAAATATCATGCGTAAATTTTAAATTTTCATGTTGATAATGTCTGGTTTAAAAATGTAAATGTAATTTGAATGTGATGAGTAAAATGAGCATTGTATTTATGTGCGAAACTTCTAATTCATTTATAACAAAAAAATCACATCAATAAATAAGTAGTATGTATAGTATAATATGTTCCATACAAATCAATCAATATACTTATTTAAAGGAGAAGACGGGGACGTTTATGTGGCGCCTCTCAGATCGTCATGTTCTACTTTTCAAATTTTCTCAACTTTTTTGAATTAATAAGTATAAAAAATTATAATTACCTTATATTCTTCATTCAGATAAATACTAATAAGTCAACTCATAATTATGCTAACAATAGTTTCCTTGAAAATAAAAAAAAAAAAAATTCATACAACTTTTCTACAATATTTTCCTAGATATACTTTACAAGTCAAATATAGCCAACTCATAATTATGTCAATATTAGTTTCCTAAATATTAAAAAAGCCAAACCAAAGCATAATCATGTCAATATGTCAAATATAAAAAGCCAATTAATATCTTCATGCCAAATAACAATGATTTGGATTTTTATTCAATAAATTCTATTATTTTATTGTAGAAAGAAAGAAAATTCTAAGAATCGGAAATATTGGAGAATAAAAGCTTAATTTGAAGATTTATTAAAAGAAAATTCGGATTTATTTGAGTGCACTCGCACACGTTATTGTTTTGGCCATATCTTGAATTCCAGAAGTCAGAATTGGACGATTTAACAGCTCACGCGAAGATACCGGAATTTCCTACAATTCTAAAGTGGTCCAAGTGTCAAATGAGATCTGGAGCAGTCCTGAATTAGTGAAGAAAAGTCAACTACGAATTTTCCTAATATTTTTCAATAATTACTCTTCAAGTCAAATCAAATTAATATCTTCCTACAATTTTTATTCAATATTTTCCTAAAATTACTTTCAAAATCAAATATTTAACCAACTCATAGCCAACGCATACTCACGTCAATATTAAAGAAAGTTGCTATCAATGATTTTATAATCATTAACGCATACTCCTAGAATTCCATCTATAAGTGTTTTATCAACACCTGTAAATTCAACAACCACCATTATCAAAATTTAACACCACACAAATTATTTGCAGAATTTATATCTTTCATTTCTATTACAGCTATGGATTATACCATGTCGTATGCTTTGAACGACAATACTTACAGATGGATCATACGAGTGCGTGCCTGCAGGAAGTGAGAGTCTGTCAATCTACTCACGGGCGAACAGATCAGTCTTGTTATATTTAAAACTTCTTTTTAGTGATAGTTTTTTAAAAATTAC
>PHNY01023012.1:0-15989 GCA_003724115.2 Anethum foeniculum | reverse complement strand
TTTTTTTTTTTTTTTTTTTTTTTTTTTTTGTGATGTACCATCTCAGATTGTTGAGGCTTTTAGATCCTCGTTTTAAGGGCATAGCTCATGGAGTTGGTCAGTCAGAAATTCTTGGTCGGATACATGTTGCTCCTATCAAGGTAATGAACCTAGTATCCTCTACTAAATATTAAACTTAAGATAGTGATCAATTGAGCTTTTTTTTTGTAATTTGAGATTATGAGAGCTTTTCACATATTTCTTTTATATGCATTTTGGTGTTTCGGTCTACAAATGTATAAACGTATTACTTGATTAATTTGTAGTATTTGCTTATATGTTGTTGTTTTCACTAGTTTATGTGTGTATAACAGAAAATTTGCGGTTGTGGTAAGTAGATCTTTTCTCTTTCTCATGTGCAACCCCTTTATCCTTATTTTAGTATATCTCATGGTGTATGATCGAGGACATCTATACATACATATTTGTTGATGTAGGACAAGGTCTAGGGCCTGGGATTTAGGAATTCTATCCGAATAAATATATATAAAAAAAGCTATACATACATATTTGTTGATGTAGGACGAGTTGGGTCCTTACCTCCACTTGGTTAAATTAGAGAGGCTGTTTGCAAAGACCCCAACTTGAACACACATAGCAATAATATAGCATGGATACATGAACATTATATGTATAAATTACGAAAGACGCTATATTTTGAACAAAGAGTAGTATGCACTAAATTAACACATTAGAATAGCATGCGAAATTCAATGAAGAAAAAGCACGAAGAAAACCAACAAGAAGCTAAGGCCTGAAATACCAACCCCCATCTGAAAACATCCTCATGCTGGAACTGTCAACCCTAAATGCAAATCAACTAGCCTAATCCTGTGTATCTAGGAACTCCGCATAAGTTCCTCGTCAAGGGTTAACCTTCATGATTAGCTTCATTTGCTCACCCCACATCTTTCCCAGCCTGCATCTCCTCCTCACCCCCTCACTCTCTAGTCTCCACCCTCTTCATTTTCTGATGTTCGCCTGCCAAACCATCACATTCTCCCCTTCCTCATTTATTGCCAAATAGGCGTGACTCCTATCTCCTTTTATAAAACACCATTTGCTATTCTATCCCAACCCAACATGGTGTGACCGTAAGTCTACTGAAACATCCTCAATTACACCGCTTCTAACTTTGTGTGCACCTTCCATTAAAGCCCAACTTTGTAAAATTTGACTTTCTTGTCATACTGTAACAGCTCTCCACATTATCCATATATGAGACTCCTATCTCATTCCTAGATAGGCGTGACTCCTATCTCCTTCTATAAAACACCATTTGCTATTCTATCCCAACCCAACATGGTGTGACCGTAAATTTACTGAAACATCCTCAATTACACCACTTCTAACTCTGTGTGCACCTTCCATTAAAGTCCAACTTTAACACCCTGCTTTGTAAAATTTGACTTTCTTCTTGTCATACTGTAACAGCTCTCCACATTATCCATATATGAGAGGCGATATTGGACTCCATCTTCAGTCTCTCCCTCAATTTCTCCTTTCTTCTGAATGGTAGTAATGATAGTTGTGAGTATTATAAGAGGTATATAGAACTCTTATGACTTGAAAGATATTTTCATATTGAAGAGGAAATTAGAACACTTTTGGGTATACTTGAAAAAAAGTTACTTATGACTTTGGCTGCTTAAATGGATAAGTCAATATTTTAAATTTAACTAAATAATCTGTTTGGATATTTTATTGTTAATATGTAAAGCACCATTCGGTATCCCATAAAACACCATT
Organism: Anethum foeniculum; assembly: GCA_003724115.2. Taxonomy (NCBI): domain Eukaryota; kingdom Viridiplantae; phylum Streptophyta; class Magnoliopsida; order Apiales; family Apiaceae; genus Anethum; species Anethum foeniculum. The sequence continues at coordinate 14,201 of PHNY01023012.1, read as the reverse complement.
TGGCGTGAGTCGTGACTCTCATCTCCTTCTATGAAACACCATATGGTATCCAAATCAAACATGGTGTGATCACAAGTCTATTGAAACATCCTCATTTCCCCTGCTTTTAACTTTCGTATGCACCTTCCTTAAAGCCCAACACTAAGATCCTGCCTTGTAAAATTTGACTTTCTCGTCACACTGTGACATCCTCCACATTATCCATATATGAGGTGTGACTTACGGACATCATCTTTATTCACTCCCTCAGTTTCTCCTTTCTTCTGAATGGCAGGAATGACAGTTATGAGTACTACAACCAGTGTTCTCAGAGACGGAAATCAGAATCTAGTCGGTAGAGGCACCTTATAGTGATTAATCGGATAATTGGTGATAAATCGAATCGATTAATTGGAGCATTAATCGGAGGCAATTTAATTAATTAAATAATAATATATAATTTTATTTAAATACTATAGAGATGGTGATAATAATATATAATCGAATCGATTATTTTCTTAAATAATAATATATAATAATATATAATAATATATAATTGGTGATAAAAGATTTTTAAAATAAATATCATGTCACTTGTCCAATATTGATATAAAGTTTTAAGATTTACAAAAAAACCACGTATTATTGGTCCATACTTGGCATGAACAAACTGAGTAATTATATTTGAGAGAATAATTGGTATATTAGGGATTTGGTAAAAGATTTAATCAATAAATCAAGACTTAATTGCAGTAAGATGGTCTGAACTTTAATTTTTTTTTTTGCACAGAAATAGCGCATATATAATAATAGGCACCGCATGGTTGAACTTTAATTTTTTAGCGGACGATTGCATTCCGTCAAATTGGTCTAACGGATGTTAGTTTTCCGGGGGTTTAGTTCGGAAATTTATAGTTAAAGCTATACATACATATCTGTATATATAATCAGAGTGAGAAAAAGGTCCAAACTTGATGCTAGATGCTACGAACTGCACCTCTAACCACGAGATGAAACATCTACATAAATCTGTTCATTAACATATATATGTAACAAAGAATCATAGCGTTAAAGTTAAAATCATACCAGAGCCAGTTTTATCTGAAGCTTGTCAGCATTTGTTAGGTAATAAGTGGAAACACCAAATCTTCCACTTGCAACTTGGTTGATTGCTCTCCTCTTAGGATTAATCAAAACATGTGAAAGTGGTTCCATATGGGATAGACTTTTACTGCCCCACATACAAAAATAGTTTCCATAAGTTACTACTGAAGGTCATATTAACAAAGATGACGCGTCTACTCAGAAAGATGATAGCATGGAAAGCGCAACTTGCGAGTGTAGTTGGCATGAAATGATAATTTGGTGCATTGTGCAATGACTTGATATATCCAGTTCCTTTCGTAGATATATACTCTGCAGCAAATCAAAAGTGTTTATACAACTTTCAAAATGCAAATCAGAGAGCAAAAAGTATATTATGGAGTAAACTTTAGGGCATAGATATGAAAAAAGTTCAGTAACTGGCATTTTCCTCTGAAGCTAAAATTTTTCAATGTATCTATTCTTACTATAGTATATGTAAAATTTACTTAAAAATTAACAAGATTGTAAATTATGGAGTCTACTGCTTCCTCAGCTTCATCCGAAGCAGATCCTTGACAATGCTTGCCTCCTCCATCCCTACAAAAGAAAATATACATAGTTCATATATTTGTATATGTGCCGTGATGTTATTACCAATTTATATATGCTCTAAATTTGGTCTTTTGTTTTACAAATTAAAACTTCAGATGTTAATTACTCTCTCCGTTTCACTCATTTCTTTACAGTTTTTTTCCATGCTTGGCACACATTTTAAGGCTACTATAGAATATAGTTCCATAATTTATTTTTAAAATTTTCTTTTTTTTGAATAAAAATTTGAACATCATATATTTTTTAGAAGAAAAAAAAATTAAAATAATTTAGGGAACTATACTTTATAGGAGCCTTAAAATGCGTGTCGAGCCCCCGTCCCCCAATGTAAAGAACCTGGAGGGATGGAGGGAGTACCTCCAGTATGCTTGCCTCCTGATTTCCGCCTCCCCCTACTCCTACACTTCGAATAAATCACTCTGTAAAATAAACGATAGAATCAAGTAATGCCTTGTTGTAGCCTTGTCCCCTTCACATCTGCATGGCTTAGCATTCCTTTCTTTTCTTAAATAAAAGTAGGTGACCCAACTGAGGAGATGAGGAGCAGTTGGTTTCGAAATAGTCTACTAGTTGACTGCTACACCTTTGATCTTTTTATGTGATCGCTTGATTGGCTATGATGTGAAGTACCAAAAGCACATATCCATCACGTTACACACTTGCACCTTCTGCTCTAGGAGTTCCAACTTCCAACAAAGCACCTATCTATCACACCTGATGAAAGACGAACAGCCTAAAAAATTTGAGCACAAGCGAGCGTTGATATACCCATTTAGCAAGTACTTTCATCATTCCGTATTGACTTGTCATATAATCACATTCCTCACTACTGATTATATATATACAGATTTGTACGTATAGCTTTAATTCAATATTTCCGAGTTTACCCCTGCTAAACTAACGTCTGTTAGACTGATTTGACGGAATGCAATTTCCCGTTTAAAAAAATTAAAGTTCAGTCATGCAGGTGCCTTTTATTATATATAAGCCATTTCTGTGAAAAAAAAAAATTAAAGTTCAGGCCATCTTACTGCAATTAAGTCATGAATCAATAACTCGTACCTATATATAATAGTTAATATATTGTTTATTAACTTTTTTCTAAATTTTAACATTTTAAATTTTTTTTTTCAACTTTGACCGATTAATACCGATTTATGACCGTCTCGACCGATTAATTCCATCTTGCCCGACTTTTGACCGATTTTATAAAACTGCTCTTTGACCCGATTTCCGCTTAATCGAGATGCGGCCCGTCCATCTACCGATTAATTGGTTAATCGGCCGACTTTTAGAACACCGATTACAAGTTTACAACTGGTATATAGAAATTTATCACTTGAATAATATTTTCCCATTGAAGAGAAAATTTGAACTCGTTTAGGTACACTTGAAAAAAAGTTACTTATGACTTGGGGTTGCTTCAATGGATAAGTTAATATTTTGTTTTAATTTAATTATCTGTTTGGATAATTCTATTCTTAACTTTTAACTAATGAGTTGTTAAAATAGAACTTGTAAGTTGTACATATGGATGATGATATTAACTTAAACTAGAAAAACAAAAACTAAAATAAGTTATACTAAAACGTGTCTCCTATCAACTTCTGACTAAGTTTTTTTCCCCTTAAACTTTCTGCAATTTTTTTTATGTATTGTGTAAAAACACTAATTTTACCTAATGTTAAAAGGAGTTACTTGAATCAACCCGACAGGCTCTTCAATCTTTAGTCTTGTGTTAATCTACTTTTCAATACTCCATTATTGAATTAAAGAAACAACTACTCTTTTTGTTTTTTTTTAATTGCGTAAAACGTCCTTTATGAATCTATTTCCATAAATCTAGAATATTTCTAATAATTTACGTACCTTATGCAACTAAAACGCCTAACAAGTTAATTTATCCTTGAATAATATATAATTTATACAAATTATCGTACTAATTCATTTGCCCGCATCAGTATTTGTTTGTAACTGTAAGTAATTTTTCTTTAACTGTTTATCCATTGTTTAACCTATAAATGAAAAGGGGAAGTGCTTACATTTGTACTTTGTATGTTAACTGATAGATTGGAAGTATATTTTATCCTTGTTCCTTCTTGGTACTGGATGCTCCAAACATGGAGTTCCTCTTTGGTCTGGATATGCTTCGTAAGCACCAGGTATCTTTTTGCTCTTTTAAGTCCTGTTATAATTTTTTAATCACGAAGTTGTGAAATCTCTCAATTAGCTGTTGTATGCAGTGTATGATCGATTTGAAGGACAATGTCCTAAGAATTGGCGGGGGGGAGGTCGCAGTACCATTTTTGCAAGGTAGACATTTTCTTTGTATATGTTCCTTTGTTAATTTAACCATGTACTTTTCAAAAAGTAAATGTTTTCTTTTTCGTGCTTGGCCTAATTAGAGAAAGACATTCCACCCCGGTATCTGGATGAAGAGAGATTTGCACAGGAAGCATCCAGCTCAGGAGCCCAGGTAGGACAACCTTTATTAGTTTGACGCTTTGCTATCATGTGGCCGGATCCTTTTGCTGTCCATTCTGTGGCTTCTCGTTAAATATCTTTTAAAATTCTTCGGATATTGAGTGGTTGATCCTCTTGTTGGATGTGGTGACGTACCATTTAAATGTCAGCTTGGATTATACCTTGATCTCTTTTTCTCTTAGAGATACATCTTCACATATAGGCATTCAGAACTAGATTGGCGGATGTGCCGCATTGCACTCCTACCATGCATCTCTTTATGCGGATGTAGATTACATATGTTATGTATCTTTCATCTTCAGGTTACATCTGGGACAAAAGAGAAGAGTAACGTGCCAACAGGGGGAGAGTCTTCTGGTAATTACTCTAGACAGTTTTGTGTAATGCACCATGATTGCATATTTCTATAATTCTATTTAAGGCTGATATACATAAATAAACCACAGCTGATAGTTTTAACATACTTGTGAATTGTTTCCTTTACCTGCAGGAGCTGGCAGTGGTAGCGCCACCCAGGTAATTATCAAAAGCTGGTAGACTTGAATCTCTTTAGTGTCAAATGATTTTGGTATATTATTGTTTGGTGCTATATGGTTATGTTTATTTTAAAAGCTATGGATATTTGATCTAATTACTGCATAAGGGACTATTTAATATAGAACATAATCTTTGAAGTAATCCTGTAGAAACTAGTTTTGACATCACTGTAGTTCATTTTATATGGATTTGATAATTGCATGGGGCAAGTCCTCATCAAATGAAGTTGAAAGTAATGAAAGAACTGGTCCATAAGTTCAATATAAATATTTTAGTATTAGCCACAAGGGAATTAGTAGTCCCTTGTCGTGTAAAATGAGAGCGATTTGTCCTATCTGCTAAGACATCCCTTAAAACAAACAAAGCTCATGTTACATAAGCTGAAGGCGCTGCATTTAATCCATGACTTTACCATAAGCAGCCTAGACCATCTAAATATCTGGTGATGGTACATCTCTATGATTTGTTTTGCACAGTATATGTAATTTCGATTGATTCTGGTCAAGTACTAATTTATGTGTGCGAAACACTTTTGGATGCAGGGATCTGATTTTGAAGCCAAAGTTACCAAGCTAGTTGAACTGGGGTTTGGAAGAGAAGCTGTGGTACAAGCTCTAAAATTCTTTGATGGCAATGAAGAGCAGGCAGCAGGATATCTATTTGGTGGCTGACGATATCTATTAATCTTAAGTTTTACATAGACCAAGCAAAGTTTTTATCTTGCAACCCAGATATTGTACACTGCGATGTTGATCACAGCAAAATGCCTGATTTTAAATGAGAAATTACAGTTCAAGATGTTAAAGATTTATATGAAGATGCATGAGATGTTTCACTTGTGCGCTACGCAGCCAATTTTCTTTTCTTTGTTTCAAGTTATTGAACACTTAGCATGAACAAATCTGTATCTCAAGGGAATGTTTGTTTGTTTATATAGATTATAATTTAAGACTTATTCAGCCTAATCTCTGTTTTTATTCCCTTTTGTCCATCAGTATACATTAGGTTACAAATTTCAAATTACGTACAGTAGACAATTAAGGTGGTATGTTACAGTAATGTCACTTCAAAGTTCTGAAGAAAGCAAATAAAAGAAGCAATTTATGTATTAAGTAATGTGAATAAAAAAGCAGCAGTCTATAAATTAGTATAGTTATAAAATGGAACCTTGGACCAACCAGAGAGAATATGCTTGGGAGCAAGTATGAGAGTTGAGTTATTTATACAGGTGAAAATACAGATCCAGTTAATATTCCCTTCATATCCCTCCATTCTTTGTTATAGCTGGAAAGATGATAACATATTACTCCTATCAGCAAGCGCCCACCTACAACAATGTGAGATTTTAAAGTGAAAAAGCCCTGCAGCTGGTAAGTCTCAGTCTCCAACACAGTTATAGTAATTTGCAGTTCAAAAGGATATATATTTACTAGTCAGAAGAGGCAGATGAAGATGGTTGCATTAAGTCTAGAATATAGTGTATATAGTAGTTTCATATACATATATGTTGTATGGGCAAGTAATTCTTAGCTGCTTAAGGAGATTTAATTAACTATGATTGCTGTATTGATTTTTAAGTGTTCCATGAATTGTTTGGTGGGAGAGAATCATTGTTCAGAAATCAGAATGTGGAGTGACTTGTTAAAAAAAAAACTGAACTGTTGAGTACTCTGTCACTAATAAAAACAAACTCGTTCAGCTGCAAATCGTTTCTAGATACAAAATTTGGCTTTGCATATTGATGCAAGTAGTTTTAAAGTGCGTATGAATTGGAGGCCTCCCTTGTCTGGTGTTATTTATGTAACTTTTGCTCCTGGTGTTAAATTATATAAGATGGAGAAGAGCAACAAAATGTTGCACAAGGAAAATGTTGTTAAATAGCTTCGTTAATCTATTACTCTGATTTACTATACTGATTTGCCAGTAGCACAAACTGTATTCTGGGTTTTTCATTGAAATCAATACAAATTAAAAATATGCTGTACATGAAGGCAAACCATTTCATTTCAAAGAATGCTTGAATTCTTATGCAACAAATTTTGTACAATACGACTTGTTCTGACTATCTATGTTACTTGGACAGTGTAGACAATCATGTACAGAACTACAGACCAGATGCATATTTGCTCAGTATTGCTTCAGAACCCCTTCCATGCAACAAGAACTTCATGAAAGATATCAAAGATCAGATCCCTATCTGCTGACTGCAGAAAGGCATTCAAATCATCCCGAAGATCACATATTTTACCAAACTTCACAAGATACTGCATGCAGCTGCTCTTCAGTTTTGGCAATTGATACAGAAAAGCGTTTTGAAGTCGATCGAGTACATTCTTGGCATCAATATCTTCAAGTAGACTATCATGGCAGGCCTCTTTTAAATCGGAAACATCATACTTATCAGCTGCCCGGAGAAGTGCCAGTCTGTGAGTTAGAAATACCTCGTTTTGTATGTTCCCATACATGTAACTGAGAAAAACATAACAAACTTCACTTGACATGTCAGAAATATTCACGGTGGACAGTTCTTTCTCTTTAAGGTCATGAGAGAACATGCTGCGGAATACAGGTGATCTTGCAGCAAGGATTGCACGGTGAGCTCCTATGCTTCCGTCAGAAGCATTAATTACAATATCCGTGTGTATGCTCTCAGATAACATTCGGCCAAGTGCTGTAAGAGCTGTTGCATTTGATTCTCTTTGTGTTGCTCCTTCAGCCCAAATTGAGCAAGGTTCCTCACCCTGTGACAGGTATGTGAATCAATGCGATGAGCAAGTACGACATAATACTTAAAAAACCTTTAATAGCTACAGATCTGTGTTGAAGATTTAAGGAATGAATGCATTAACCAGATTTTCCAGTATTACTACTACAATCTGATACACTATAGAAATGTAGTAGTCACAAATCTTCACAGAATCCACAACTCTGGGAAAAAGAAGGAAAGAAGGCATCTATGATGCTTACATTTAGGGAGGCAATCTTCAAATCAATGAATTCAACATCGATAATGAGCTTTCCTGTCAAAGGAACCTCAGGTGCCCAAACAAAATCTTCATTATTCTTGATCTGCTTATCAGTAATTTCTGCAGGTACACAATAATAAGAATAGTCGGAGGAGACAAATAGCACAACGAAATCAAACACCTTAGGCAAGATTTTATATCCCAAACGACTTAAACATAAACTATATTTTCAAGCACTTGTTATTTGGATTTTCAGTTTACATCGCTGCTATTCCCCTAATCCCTTAAATTACGGGATGGGCTGTACGAGGTTGAGTTCTGAAAGTCTAGCTAGTAATATTTCTGTGTTGACATATAATTGATTGTCTAAGATTAATTATTGAAGACAGTATTCTCTTTGTCCCTTGGCTTTTAGAATAGAAAAACTAGGAGATTAAGCATATCTAATCACTTTTTACCTTACTTCCATATTGATTTTTGTTTGTTTATGCAGTGAAGTTGTACTAAATACTTCGCGGAAAAAATCATACTCAATGCAAGAAAGACAAACGAGAAACAAGTTGCGCCACTTATATGTTTTGTTAGAGGCAAAACAAATCCTTTTAAAGACCGCATTCATAGACATCTGAGTGTATGCTGTATACTTTTTGGACTCTTCCAATAAACTGTATAGTATATGATATTTCAGGATTTAAAAATTCATCATTTTTTTTTAAAAATCTGAGTAACATATAGATTTGATACCTTTTCTACATACATATTATAACAATGGACGAACATACTACTGCAAGTCGAATGAGAAAGGCTTGATTTCAGGAAAATATACCTGGATGAGCCAAAGTTGTCCGATTTCCTAGTGAAGAAACAACTCGAATGATGAACGATGCAATCGGAGGATTATTTTTTGTCAAACTGGATACTTCTGGGTACAATTTAATGAACAAACTCCGGCTCTTTTCCACAGCTAAATGCCTTCATTTCAATGAAACAAAACAAACAAAAAAATCCATACTATGTCACACACAAAAACAGAGCAGGTCAATGAATAATGAGAGTCATGTTCTGCATAAAATCACTTTAACCTAAACTATACAAACTATACAAACCATCAAATCATAGTGTAAATTGTAAAACAACACTAATGGTTGCGTAGTACTATAAATCACCGTCCTGAATACAGCGTAAAATTATTACAAACTACTGGTCTAAGTAATATAATTATGGAGAACGAATACTGAAATTTAATGATACCGTATCAAATTACATGTTTGTAGTCTTTATTCGAACAAACATCGAAATTTAATGAGTAGAAAAAAACACTAACCAGTTCCACTTGCCCATCTTGAAAGGATCTGATTTCCGATAAGTACAAGAGGCCAAATTGTCGATACGCCATTGAGCAAGCCTCGACGTTGTCTCAACACGATAAGCCGAAGAAGGGTCACTCATCCTAGTAAAAGCAAGCATAGATGTAATCTCATTGATGCAATCAAACAATCCCTCCACCAACTGATCCCCGAGCTTTCCCAGCTTTATATGTTTTCTCCCTCCTATTCTTCTTCATAAACCAACTTTTTTGATGTTTTATCAATCCCACGTAAACAAGAATAGAATCTTGATGCTGGAATCAAGATGATCAATATATTAGGGTGACCAAGTTTCTTGAATGGTACGCAAGAATTTCAAAATATTAGTATTGCTTTAAGAATACTTTAAGTTATGATGGTGAAGTTTGCAGGAGAGTATTTAGTTAATGAAAAAGATAGTTGATGAGCTCAAGTTTAATGTTAACTTACACTTTACTTGAGGTATGTAGTAGTAGTGTCTTCTTATGTGTAAAGTATATGTGTGTTCTTGGAAAGGAACAGGTTTGTTGCTACAATTTTGGGTCCTTTAAAGCTAAGTATAAGTTCTTTCTTTAGGAAAATTTTTAAAGGAGAATGCAAGAAATTTTTTTGATGATATTTATTAGATTTGATTTGAGCAGGCAAGCCGAATTAGTTTCCCAAACTTTTTCCAAAATGACGTGGCACGACACTTATCACGTTTCATTAAGATCATGATTCCGTCATGAACTACTAATAAGTAATAATTACTATAAAATTATAAAAGAAAGCTTTCTCAGCATGCTGCACTAACTCTCACTGGACAACATTGTCCAACATATGGGGAGAGTGATCTGAAGCATGCGAAATCAATACGTTTCTGATAATAAAAAATTACCAGTTGCTGATTATAAAAATGCAGGAGATTATTATTATTATAAATACCAAAAATTAACAAAAGGCAAAGGGGGATTGGAATTAAGGAATCTTGATGGACAACGAATGTAAAATGTAGTTTGATTGGAGGAGATGAAATACAAGTTGACAAGAAAGATGTGTTATTTTCTCTTTCGTGGGACAGAGACACAGGACATTCAACTATCTTTCATCAGAATCTTTACAAGGGATTCCAATAATGCAACCGATCTTCTCTTAAAGCTCACAAGTCACAGCAGATTCAATTTGTACCAATCGATGTGCAAACATAGTACAGTGTAATTACCAACTGCTGTAAGACCGTAAGTATGTATTGCTTTTCTAAGGTACCAAATTTTTTAATAAGACTTCCCGAATCATCATAAACATATACGTATAAAATGATTATTTTATATATATATATATATATAATCTAAATATTTTCTCAAATATTGTTGGGATGGCCCAGCGGTTTAAGGCGCCCACCTCATCATGGGTCCTCTTGGAAGGAGTGAAAAGTAATAATTCCATTCCTACACACATATCATAGCTACAAGACGCTCACATATCATAGTACGTGTAATGTTTGCTTTAGACATTAAGGGTGGGTTGCATGAAAATGTTGCCCTTCCGTCCGACTACGTCACTGACACAACTACACACAGCCACCCACGAGGCGGATTTAGAATATTTACTTAAGGAACATTGAATGAATTTGGGAAGCATTCTTTTAGTTTTTGAATTTTATAAAAATATTTTAACTAGTTTTTAAAATTCTTTTTCAATAAAAAATGTAAAAAATTTGTTTAGGAGACATGTCTCAGATACCTAACCTTTACTATATAATCCCTCCTGATCCAAATCTAATTAGTTAGCACTTAACTGCTGCCTGCTAGGCCTCTCTTTCAGATTAAAAGTGATGACTTTTCAACTAAGTGGATCTTTGAAAAATTAGCTTAATCATGAATTTATAGTCAACAGTATTCTTTTGTGCTGGTTTTTACAGGTTAGTGCAATTTTTTTTTATTTTTTTAAATGATGAATCTGTCACTTGAAGATTTTTTAGGATTTATTTCCAAGTAAGTATGTTAAAATTTACTACCTTCCTCATAATAGATTTTTAACATTTGAACCAGATTGTTCGGCACGCATTTTAAAGCTCTTACCTATCATAGTTTTATAATTTATTTTTTAATTTTTTAAAATAAAACTTTAGATATTTAATTTTTATTCAGAAGAATTTTTTTTCTAAAATAATATATGCAACTATAATTAGATAAGAACCTTAAAATACGTGTCCTAACACTCCGTTTTCAATGTTAAGAATTAAGTGGGACGGATGAAGTATTGCATAATATTTAGATATATCAAAAATTGTTATATGTATAATATATTATACTAGATAGAAAGCATGAGAGAACGATATATTTTATTCTATATTCTTATGTATCTTACAAGCTCAAGTATGAGGTCTATTTATAGGCCTACAAGACATGAGTTACATGAACCTGTAAAGTCAAGGTTCATGAATTTGTAAAGCCAAAGGTCTAGGTTATATGGAGATGAAAGATCAAAGGTCGGAGTCTAGAATATTCTAGTGTCATCCACTAATATACATAACACTCCCCCTTGGATGACATGTACTAACATCATGCCTTGTCAAAACCTTACTAGGAAAAACCCGGTGGGAAAAACCCTAGTGAAGAAAAAAGAGTACATGTGCTGCATGTGAAATAAAATAAAGAGTGCATTATATCTCCCCTTCATTTAAACATGACTATGAATATCAACATAGATCCCGAAGTTTATGCATTCCAATCTTATGCACCAATGTCTCGAACGAAGATGTAGGAAGTGATTTTGTAAACAAATCTACTGGATTTTTACATGAATGAATCTGACAAACATCAATCTCTCCTCTTTGCTGCAGTTCATGGGTGAAGAAGAATTTTGGATCAATGTGTTTCGTCCGATCTCCTTTAATGTAGCCTTCACGAGTCTGAATGATACAAGCTTCATTGTCTTCATACAAAGTAGTAGGAATTCTTTTGTTGACTGAAAGACCACATGAATCTCGAATATGGTGAATAAGAGACCTCAACCATACACATTCTCGACTTGCTTCATGAAGGGCTAATAATTCAGCATGATTTGAAGAAGTTGCTGCAAGAGTCTGCTTTGTAGAGCGCCAAGATATTGCAGTACCACCATACATGAATATATAACATGTTTGTGACCTTCCTTTGTGAGGATCAGACCGATATCCTGCATCTGCACAACCAACTAATTCCACTTTTGAGTCGTTAGCATAAAACAAACCCATATTCATTGTTCCTCGAAGATATCTAAATATTTGTTTCACACCAGTCCAATGTCTTCGAGTTGGAGCATAACTATGTCTTGCTAATAAATTAACAGAAAATGCAATATCGGGACGTGTGCAGTTGGAAAAATATATTAGTGCACCAATGGCACTAAGATATGGTACTTCGGGACCAAGAAGTTCTTCTCCACTTTCTCTTGGGCGGAATGGATCCTTATCCTTATCCAATGAACGTACAACCATAGGCGTACTCAGTGGATATGCTTTATCCATAATAAATCGTTTAAGGATCTTTTTGATATATGATGACTAGTAGACAAAGATTCCTTTAGGTAAATGCTCAACTTGAAAACCAAGACAAAGTTTCGTTTTACCCAGATCTTTCATTTTAAACTCTCTTTTCAAATATTCAATCGTCTCATGAAGTTCATCCGGGCTCCCAATGATGTTTAAATCATCAACATAAACTGCAATAATAGTAAACCCCATTTTTGTCCTTTTAATAAAAACACATGGACATATTACATTATTAATATATCCATCTTTCAAAAGGTACTCACCGAGACGATTATACCATATGCGACCCCATTGTTTCAACCCGTATAATGATCTTTGTAATTTAATTGAGTAAATCTCTCGGGGTCTTGAGCTATATGCTTCTGGCATTTTTAATTCATCAGAAATTTTCATGTAAATATCATTATCAAGTGACCCATACAAGTAGCAGTCACAACATCCATCAAATTCATCCGGAGCCCTTCTAGAATTGATAAACTTACTAAAAATCTGAATGTTGTTGCATCCATTACCGGGGAATAAGTTTCTTCATAATCAATACCTGGTCTCTGTGAGAAGCCTTGGGCAACAAGACGTGCCTTGTATCTCACAACTTCATTTTTCTCATTTCTTTTACGCACAAATACTCATCTATATCCAGCGGGTTTTATACCTGCAGGTGTTTGGACAATGGGTCCAAAAACTTGGCGTTTTTCAAGTGATTATAATTCTGTCTCAATAGCATTTTTCCATTTTGGCCAATCATTTCTTCTTTTACATTCAAAGATCGATCGAGGTTCATGATCCTCGATTTCCTCAGAAATGTCAAGTGCAGCTGCATATGCAAATATATCATTCATGACAATTTCTTTTCTATTCTACTTTTTTCCTGAAATAATATAATTTATCGAGATCTCTTCATTGTCATCAATTTTAGGAGTTTGATCATCTTTTGAAGACGTCTCTTCAATGATCAGATCCAATTATTTAGGAATGATATCATTTGATGTACCAGCTTGCTTATCCAGTTTCCTTGATTTTCTATGATTCTTATCTTTGGATCCAATATGTCTACCACGCTTCTGGCGGGTTTTAGACTCATTTTCTAGCAAAACTTTATTCTCTTCATCCGGAATTTTGATTTTGCAAGGAACATTTACAGCTGGTATATGTGACTTCGTCATTGTCTTGACATCGGTAAATGAATCGGGCAATGTATTTGCAATTTCTTGTAGGTGGATAATCTTTTGAACTTCAAGTTCACATTGATTTGTACGAGGATCATAATGAGATAGAGAGACTACATTCCATAAAATTTCTTATTTTTCTTTTCCAAATTTTGACTTATCTCCCCCTAATGCAGGAAAAACTGTCTCATCAAATTGGCCGTCGGCAAACCTTGCCTTGAATAGATCGCCAGTCAAAGTCTCTAAATATTTAATAATTGAGGGAGAGTCAAACCCAATGTATACCCTTAATCTTATTTGGGGTCCCATTTTTGTTCGTTGGGGAGGAGATATCGGAACATAAACCGTAAACCCAAAAACTCTTAAGTGAGAAATATTTGGCTCTTGACCATTTACAAGCTGCAATGGGGAATATTTATGATAGGCAGTAGGCCTTAATTGAACTAATGATGCAGCATGCAATATTGCATGTCCCCAAGCAGTATTTGGTAAATTTGTTTTCATGAGTAAA
>PHNY01022991.1:2653-15349 GCA_003724115.2 Anethum foeniculum | reverse complement strand
GAATAATAATATAATTAGGAAAATAGATATTATATAATAATATAATTAGAAAAATAGATATTACATAATTATCTAGTACCAAAATAGTAGCTGGCTGAATAATAATATAATTAGGAAAATAGATATTATATAATAATATAATTAGAAAAATAGATATTACATAATTATCAAGTACCAAAATTTGGTACTTTGGTACTTTAGTACCGTGTTCCATTTAAACATGATTTCACTTATTAATAAAGAGTATAGATGACATGTTTTGATGGCTAAATTTTGGATAAATATATACATGTGTGTTTTACATTAATTGATTTAACCTCGAATATTTGTGTATACTAGGAGTTGTCTTTGTAAACCATTAATCTACAAGTGTTTGTCCTAGGCTGCTAGTATTTCGAATTTTTTAAACATTGATGGAATTTCTGTAATGTAATGGTCGCTTGCTGATCAAAAAAAAAAAAAACGTGAATTCTAGAGAGTTCTAAATAGATCTTGACAAATGTTGGTTCTATCATTATTTCTTTTCTTTTCTTTTTTTTTCCTGAATGGGTTATATCATTTTACATAAGAGGGGTATGTTACACATTCATTATTTCTTTTCTTTTCTTTTTTTTTCCTGAATGGGTTATATCATTTTACATGAGAGGGGTATGTTACACATTGTAAGCACTTGTGCTCCACATTTTAAATGGTAAATTTGGTTGCAACTGTTCAGCTGTATTAAAGTTTATCTGTATCACGTATCAAGGTCCATGGACTTGGTTTACTATTACTACTTTCTTATTGTTAGCTTAGGCCTTGGATAGAGCTTTGAGAACGTATATTTTTTGTTATCTTAATTTTTAAAATTAAACAGCATAATATTGTAACTTGGAATTTTAAAATATGTCGGTCAAAATTACCGTAAAGACTACGTATAATAATAGAGTTGCAATCATTTTCTGGTTTTATTTTAGCTGCAGAGGTGGAGGGGGTCAAAATCTAAGAAAGTATGGAAAAGGTGTGCGCCAAATAAAGTCAAAAAAAGTCTGGAAATGATTTGGAATAGCATTACGCAACAGCAGTAGAATTGGAAAGGAAAGAATCCTACAATGTAAATGTTCAACACACTGATATATTTGATTGACAAGACATACATGATACTGTACATGTATTACATACACATGCATCTACAAGTATATATACATATATATCACTGGCTTCTAAATTCATCATTATCATAAAGTATGGAGGTGGAGAGGAGTACAGAAGAGATCAACAGATCATCATCTCAAGTTGATGATAATAATAACATGGAGAAGAAGAAGAAGAAGATCAAGAAGAAGAGGAGAAGAAGAAAGAACTTAATGTTAGGGTGTTTTAGAAGAAGAAGAAGAAGAAGACATGAGTATGGTGATTCAAGTATAGAGGACAGTGATGTTAATGGAAGCTTAGATATGGAATCAGCTTCTAATTTTCGTAATCCCACTCACCTAGTTGTTACTGTTAATGGTATCATTGGCAGGTCAGTTCCACTTTTTACTTTCATCTATTATACTAATTAATTATAGTTACACATAGTAGTACTCCAGCTTCTCTTTTCTTTTCTTTTTTTTGTTGGGGGGCGGGAAGAACTCTAGCTTAACTAGTACTCCCCAGTTCAGTTAATAGTGTTAATTTCGTCAGTTTATATGAAAAATGATTCATATTTTTGCAGTTGTCTTTTCGTTTAATATGATTGAATAAAACGTTGAATTTTATTGGTGAACAATATAAGAGAGACATGAGGATTGACATACTTGAGTTCGAGTTGTAACATCTTCAAGTGACCCTTCTATGGCTTCTTAAGTTAAAGTTTGGGAGTTGGAACAAAATACGAGTTTATTCATTACAGTTAAGAGGAAATACGTTTTCTGTTCATTTTAGTGAAAAAAAATATATATTGGTGATTATGATTTTGAAAATTTTTGTATTTTCTTCTTTAGGAATATACAATGCTGCTATATCATCGTTATAAATTGCTGAAAGGGTGTGTTTACTTGTAGAGGAAATTTCTACTCAATACTGATATATGCTATTGGAGTATTGGTACAAGTAGTACATAGAGATCGATGTTAAGTACATAAAAATATTATAATATAAAACCAAATTCCCAGAACAATGAACAATTTTTTCTTTAGAGAGGTCCATGTGCACATGGAAGTTGCTTTTGATTATTTGTAATGCCATAGTTTAGCTCAATGTTTAGTTGCTTGTGAAAAATCAAGTTGTTTCCATGATCTCACTTTTGATATCTACGCAAGGATTCAAAATGAGGCATCCACAATCTATGATTACTTGATCAAGAGGTCTAGGTTGTATTATATCAAGATTTAGCCATGAACACATTAATGGATCTTCACAAATTGTAATACCAGGATAGACAAATTTTGATGTCATTCCATCTCCTCCCCCACCCACCCACAACCAAATTGCATAGAAAATCTCCTACTTCGTTACTATCCGGGCTTGCATTAAACATTTCCCCTGTGCCCATGTAGCACTATTTTTTTTTTAATTTTTGTGTAAATAGTTTTTTTTCATGTTTGTAGTGCTCAAAATTGGAGATTTGCTGCAAAGCAATTTCTGAAGAGGTACCCCCGTGATGTTGTTGTTCATTGTAAGTTTAAATTTGAATTGCCTTTTTTATGTTCATGTCTTATTTTTTATTTTCGTTATGGACGTGCTGCCCTTTCTAGGAATTGGAGTCTTAAGTTTAGAAATGGAAACCTTTTTCCGAGAAATTAGAGTTCTGAGCTCAGGAATGAAAAATCGTAGTGGGCAATAGTAGAAGGTTGTTCATAATCTGCAGATTCGACTGTAAAAACACAGATAATTCTTAGCTCATAATATCAATCATTAGAACACGAACTCTCTTTATTTTTTTGCCATATACATGAACAATTTTTGTATTCCATCTCCTAGCTGTTTCATAGTGACATTGTGTTCTTGTTCCACTGGTTAACTGTGTCAGCAAGACTACTGATTAGGATGGCTTGGCAGTTATATATTTTGAGCAAACAGTATAGCACGAGGCCTAATTGGTTTTTTCCTAAATTAATTGAGAACGCTCACATATCTAATTTACCTTTAACAAGACTTGAACCCTCATCAACCTCATGGAAAGGGAGCGACAGCGATACAGCCAAAGGAAGAGCCCTCTGGTAGGGGCGTTAGAATTTATCTTACTAAATGACATGTGTGTTTCAGTTGCCACTTGTCAGCCTTTGGAAGCTCAAACTAATCTACCTACTTGGTTTTTGTGATGTTGATTTTAATCTATATATTTAGGTGTGGCGGCACCATCCTTTTTTTTGCTAATCAAAAATTATATTCTTAAAAGAAAACCAAGGTACAAAAATAGGGCCTACCCCGCAAATAACTAATACTAGCAGCTATATCATATTAAATCACCTAATACAATCTAGTAATTAAGTTGATGTTTTTTCTCACAACTTTTTTAAAAAGAGAGTACATATGCAATTTTCCCCTAACCATCTGCTTTATGTCTGCAACCAGCTCCATAGCATTCTTTTTCCTGCCACTCTGCTCATGAATACGGAAATTCCTTTCCTTCCAGACCAAATAAACTACCACTGAATACACTAGATAAGCACATATTCTTTCTAATTTTGTGACATTGCCTACAGTCATCCTTCCTCCCAGCAAGTCATTCCAATCTCTCGTAATTGGCCACTGAAGAGCTGCTAGTAAAGTAGAATTGTATGAGCATATCAACTTAATAACATATAGCTCATATCCTTTTGTAACTGTAAGCTTTAATGTTTCAAGCGCACTAGATCAACTTAATAACATATTTTACCTTTGAAAATTGCTCTATGCAGGCAGTAAATCTAATCATTCAATGTTGACCTTTGATGGTGTTGATGTGATGGGAAGCAGATTAGCAGATGAGGTACATAATGACATCTATATTGAAGTATGAACTTTTCACCTTTCTTGTGTGATAACTGTGTTGCTCTCACGCGTTTTTTTTGTATAACCAACCATTTTTTTCAATCTCTTCTCCTAAGTCACAAAACTACAATACTGATAGTGTTACTTTCAGGTGCTATCTGTTGTCAAACGCCATCCAGGTCTTCAAAAAATATCTTTTATAAGTCACTCACTGGGTGGCCTAGTATCAAGATATGCTATTGCTAAGCTTTATACAGAAGAGTTTACAGAGGAAAGATGTGAAGTAAAAGGAGAATCACCTTACAGGGAAGAGATTGTCAAAGGAACAATTGCTGGACTGGAGCCCATAAACTTCATAACATCCGCAACTCCACACCTCGGCTGTAGAGGGCATAGACAGGTGATTATTTCGTGCTCTTCAGGCTTACCTTTCCGTTCTATGCCCTGAAACTTTTCTAAATAAACTCTAGGAAGCAGTACGGATGTGATTGTTGCTAATTTATTTATTTAGTTGGGAGTACATTTAGATATGATGAGTGAGACCAAGCACACATCTAGTACTCTAATAATCTTTATATACATGATATGAGCTAGGTAAAATTTGTTTCTAAGTATCTCTTGAGCAATTTTGCGGAAAATTTACTCCCAATTTGCTTTATATGATTGTTGTAGACCAAATTTGACGTGAACGGTTAGCCTTAAACTAGAAATTGTGGAATGCAGAAAAGAAAAGATGTCACGACCGCTGTGTGATACTGACAGGAAATACACTGGTCAATGCTGATCAACTAATCAGTAAAAGGTCTAACCTATTATCAATCACACATACAGATCGAAAGTGGTTTGATAATGTCAAATAACTATATGTTGAAAAAATAGTCTTCGTGATAGTGGAGTAAACAATGGTTATGTTGTGTGCTGTAAAGAACCAACTTGTACTACTTATACATATACGAGTATTTATGGGTAGTCTTATATTCTACGAAAGGGTTCTGTAGTTGTATGTGTCTATTTTTCGACCAAACTACTTCTATGTCTACACATATATTGCTACATCTTAACAGAGAGCAAAGTTTTCATTTGTTTTGTCAAAGGATGCATCTATACCAAACTTATATGACCATTGGCTAGTATGTCTCTTAACTGAATACTTATAAAGTAGTTTCCTTTACCAACATCTCAGCAATAATTTTTAATAGATTACTAGGGCGCATAACTTTGTGGTCCTTTCTCCTTGCATCCATATGTAGGATATAAGACTCTTGTTGAGGCAGAACTATAAATATCACTGTAGATCAGCTGCTGTGTGCTTTCCAATTTTGTAAAACTATATGGCCATTTTGTCATAAATTTTATATTTTATTATTATTACAATTGCAGGTACCAATGTTTTGTGGAATTCTTGCTATTGAGAAAGCAGCAGCAAATATATCTTGGCTTCTCGGAAGAACCGGGAAGCACCTGTTTCTGACTGATACAGATGATGGGAAACCTCCCCTTCTGCTTCAGATGGTGGATGACTGTGAAGAACTTAAATTTATGTGAGCACACGTGAAATAATAATGGAATATGATTCTTCTGCAAGAGTTTCTGTTCTGATAATGTTTTTTAAGCTGCATGTTATCTCATACCCTTGTTTCATACTTTCTTGTCTGTCCAGATCTGCTTTGCAGTCCTTCAAGCGGCGGGTGGCCTATGCAAATGCACGTTTTGACCGTATCCTTCTATTCATCATTTGACTTCTAACGATATTACTTGTAACATACATTACTACGGTCAAAGTTGAAAATATTTGAACTCATCATCGCATGCTAAAAATAAATGGCAGTACGGGACATGGGTACAACATTATATGCCATGAAGAAGTCCTAAACAGGGGTGGAACCAAGGGGACGCAAACCCAGGCTGAACCCCCGGATGAGCAAAAAATTTTAGTAGAGATTTTTTTTTTAAATCTCTATTTTTAGTTAAAAATCAGTAGAATTTTTATTAAGCCCGGGCTAGCATCAAAATATTGACGATATTTCACTTTAGCCCAGGCTGTTTTGAAATCCTGGTTCCACTACTGGTCCTAAAAATGAATTATAAATGGCAATGAAACATTAACATATATAAGATGATAAGATTCCAATTTCCACACCGATATCAGCAGGATGTGCACATTTATCTGCTCTAGCTTTTTAAGTGGGAATATTCTGTTTGCAGGAAATATCGTTATTTTGTTTATTCTGAATTACTTTCCTTTCATGGTCGTACAGTGCACATATTCAATATAAAACGTGAAGTCTAATAGCTGCAGCCTGACAGATAGATATTTAATGGCAATACATTAACATGTAGAGATCCTAGATATATGATCTAGTCAAGTCTTTGTTCTAACATCTTCGAGTTTTTGGAGAGTTGGTAGCTTAACATGAGTATGAAATTAAATAATGTGAAGTTCTTTCAAATTCGGTACCATAATTTAACATTCACTATGCTTATTAGTTGTTCTGTATGTTTGATATACTTTTTACAGCAAGCAGACTAACGATACTATTTTTGGTACACATTTTTTCACTTAACATTGTTTGTAGATATTGTAGGATGGAGTACATCATCTCTAAGGCGTCGTACTGAACTTCCAAAGGTAAGAATTGAACAGTTTAAAATTAAAAATGTATTCAAATCAAATTGTGTTGGTTCTCCAAATCATCTCACTTATATTTGGCTTCAGAATCAGAAATTTCCAAGAAATAATCGATATCCTCATGTTATCAATGAGGAGCCAGCTAGAACTGACTATTTTTACAAAGCCGAGCAAGATGATGACATGACTGATGACATGGAAGGTCTGATACTTTACTTCTATGAACTGATTACTATAGTATTAGAAGAAGCTTCAAGGTTACATACATTATTCTTCTTATTATCAGTATTCATAAATCATGATTGAACCTGCGTTCAGTAAGGAAAGTATATCAGAAATACTGCTAAAGTGAAAAATCATGTCCTTACATGGTTTCATCATATGCAGTAACCAGTAGGAAATCTTAAATGCACATCTGTTAGACTTTTATCCAAAAAGATTTTTTTTTAAGTTAGGGAAGGAAAAGAGTAACAGGTTCCCTGCTCCAAATTGTATATGAAAGTATCATAACAAATGATTTATAGGAATTACAGAACATACTGAGGGATCACTAAAAACGTGAATAGCACTGTGCAAGGTCTAAGAGGTACACGTTATTAAACTATGAATAGATAAGAAACACATTTTCTAGAAGTTGCTAGTTTCAGATATTACTTGTTGGTCGAACTAGCATATAATTATAAAAGCAGTATAAATATATGCGAGAGAAAAGACCTGGGATCCTGTTAAACCCTCCTTCAGTGACCCAAAACACTACTTTGTCATACTATATTATGTTCAAGATCTTCCGCTAATTGGTATTAGAAAAAGAGAGTTATGTTTGAAGTCCAATCTCAGCAGCTAATTTTTATTATGACATCTAATGTTTTCATACTTGTCAATGCACTTTCTCAGCCACAATGGATAATCTTTGCCCTAATCTAGATGATTTAAGAGTCATGTACTCCTCTGTTTTCTTTGTTTCAAACCTTCGTGTGCTAGATAAAGTTTACTGTTATTGATATAAATTTTCCTGATTAACTGTCTAAATTCGTGTGCGCTGTTGCAATTTCAGAGACGATGATTAGAGGTCTGACTAAACTAAGCTGGGAAAGGGTGGATGTTAGTTTCAAAGGAAGTAGGCAAAGACTTATGGCACACAGTACAATCCAGGCAAGTATTCTTTTTATATTTGTATCTCTTTATGAAAATTTCTAAATTTAGTGGATTTGGATCACTGATTTTTACATTAGACACAAAGTTACATACTTAAATTGAGGTGATATACTAATTACAGTGTACAATAACACATTGCATATCAAACACTATACAGATGTGCTATTTCTGCCGATCTCAGGCTCTGAGAGTGGCTTTATTTTTATGTGCAGGTTAAAACACCATTCATTAATTCCGATGGAGCAGATGTGATACAACACATGCTCGACAATTTTTTGTTGTAAGAGCTGAATTTTTATATTTTTTTGCGGAGATTTCCACTACTGCTCAGAAGTTCGTATCAAATCATATGTATGCTAATTTTATCAATGATAAATAATTGTTGTTATATCTACAGGTTTGAGGACCATAGTTGTTGTTCAATATCCACATTTAGATACAATTTGATAAGTTTACATGAAATTGTATGTATCCTTGTTATCCATTTTGTACGAGCAAGGCAATAACAGTTGAATTTTGTACTGATCCCTATGGTTATGTTTATAAATATGTTGACAGTTACGATACATGAAATGTGCATTTTGCCAAGAGAATTTATTGCTCTCTGAACAATCTCAAGGCAGGTAGCTATTTTGTTTTGTTTTTGAATCCTCTGTTAGTACATAAAAAGATGGAAACTGGGAGCAATTTGGTGTAGGTTTGATTCGGACATATGATTATATATTCAGAATCAGAACTGAGAAGAAAAGAGAACAGGCCACCGCATAACATCCGAGTGGTCCATTACGCCTTTATTAAGAAGTTGATAGGGAGGAAGCCAACATCCAATCCAATTTTAAAAAATGCAAATACTGGTAAATGCATTTGCAACACACCAGCGAAATGAACGAGGGCTACTGACTTATGTTAGAAAGAAGTCAGGGGCAAAGACGTCAAAATAAAAGTCAAGGGTAGTTTGGGGAATTCAGAAGAAGGGAAAGGAGATAAAAACAAAGGGAGCAAGGGAAAAAAACNCTGTCTTTTGAGTATTGTAGTGAGATCTGGGAGAGACCAACCTCTCGAAAGTTGGATAGCCTAATAGCAGCCATAGCTGTTTATATTTCGTTTTATATCTCTGTTTGTTTGTGGAACCAGTATTAATGAGTTTATTTTGAAGTCTATTCATGTCCTATCAATCAGTGTCAATCATAATTAGGGTTTCGAATTGCAATTCATAGCAAATTTGGTATCAGAGCAGTTTGATCCATGGGTCCAGCCGCAGCAACAAAGAAAGTAGAAGTGATTGAAGAACACTGGGCAACAGTTGATTCCACTATCCGAAGCGCAGTAACCGAAGAAGTGGCAGCGGCGTTAAAAGAGCGGTATCAGTGATGGAACAGAACTTGGCAAATCGATTTATCACCACAGTGGAGGAAACGTTTAGGAGACAAGAGAAGCAGTTGGAGGAGGTGACATGTCGATTGGAAGGCTGGATAAGTCGAACTCGAGAAGCAAATGAATCTTTGATTGGGATGGTAAATGAGGACCAGATGAAGTTCCAACTGGAGGTTCGATCTGCCCTCAACGACCTCAAATCTGTTAACAAGGCCACTGGGAAGCAGCAAGAGGTAAGTCCTCAACATAGTGGTATTATTCCATTTGGTAGAAATGAGAATCCTAATTTTGGGGAATGAAGTGGAGCGAGTAATGGTCATTTGTTTCGGGATGAAAGCCCTATTGGGAAAGGATCTGGTGGTGGACCGGGTGGAGGATATGGAAATGGAGTTTATGGAGGTGGAGGTGGAGGTATAAATTGGCGACATAAGAAGTTGGATTTGCCATTAGCGGTATTTCAGTTTCTATAGGTTGAACAACGGTGGTAGCGTTGGAAGGGCAAGCCTTACTATGGTTTCAATGGGAGCAT
The DNA here is from genome assembly GCA_003724115.2 of Anethum foeniculum. Lineage (NCBI taxonomy): Eukaryota > Viridiplantae > Streptophyta > Magnoliopsida > Apiales > Apiaceae > Anethum > Anethum foeniculum. Next base: position 5,726 of record PHNY01022991.1, on the reverse strand, counting down.
AGACGTAGGCTAATTGAGATGTGGGATCAGGCCAAGGCCCTTTTGCGGAGGCAGTTTCGATCTCATACTGTAGGGACCCTACAAGAACAGTGGTTGGCTAATATACAAGAGGGAACAGTGATTGAATATAGGCTGAAGTTTATTGAGCTTCTTGCACCCCTGGAAAATGTTCCGAAGGAAATAGCACTTGGGAAATTTTTAATTGGGCTAAAGGAGGACATCAGGGCAGAAGTCAGGTTACTAGGTCCAATTTCGGTTGATCACGCTATGGAATTAGCTATTATGGTGGAAGATAAGTTGCGACTTGGGGCAGTAAAGAAGGTGGAGCCCAAATTTGGTAGCGGGTTTGCAAGGAGCTATAGTTTAGTCGGGCCGTGGGCACAATCCAGCAAGAGCAGTTATAGTTCGTTTTCATCTCCCACTAAACCAGCCTCAAGCTATGCTCATTCAACAACATCATCAAACTCACCCCAAGGTTCTGGAGTAAAATCGGCAGGAGAGGTAAGGCGATTGAATGAAAGGGAGCTGCAATATAAAAGAGATAAGGGACTTTGTTTTCGATGTGACGACAAGTGGTCCATCGGTCACAAATGTCGAAGAAAAGAATTGAGCGTGCTGTTATCACAGGAGGATGACGAAGAATCTGAACTGGAGCATGAAGAAACAGGGAAGGAGGAGATAGAGGAGGGAATGACCAACTCTCCACAGGCTGAAATTTCTCTGAATTCGGTTATGGGATGAACAAGCTCCAAGACGATGAAGTTAAAGGGCTGTATCAATGGTAGTAAGGTGGTGGTCATGATTGACCCAGGAGCAACGCACAATTTCATCTCCCTGGAGGCAGTCCGGGCTCTTAGGCTACAACTCACACCGTCAAAAACATTTGGAGTCTCATTGGGTACGGGGGAAGCAGTGCAGGGTGAAGGGGAGTGTCGATCAGTGGTATTGCAGCTGCAAGGAATCACTATAATAGAGAATTATCTGCAATTATCGCTGGGGAACTCAGATTTAATTTTGGGCATCCAATGGCTGGAGAAATTAGGGACCATGTCGACTAATTGGAAAACTCAAACGATTAAGTTCCAACTGGGTAATGACACGGTTACCTTGAAAGGTGATCCATCCCTTGGTAAAACGGAAATATCCTTAAAAGCCATGTTGAAGCATATTAAAAAGGAGAGAGGAGGCATTTTAGTGGAGTTAAATTTCTTAGGAACGCAGACGGAGGTTGATCAGTCAGAACGCAACTCCATACCAGCTACCCCGGAGTTTTTACAACCAGTTATTGGTCGATTTTCAAATGTGTTTAATCTGCCCGCTGGTCTCCCTTCAGTGAGGTCCCAGGAGCATCGTATAATCCTAAAGGAAGGCACTAATCCCGTCAATGTACGCCCCTTTCGATATCCTCAAATACAAAAGGGTGAGATCGAAAATTTGATTCGGGATATGCTCCAGGAAGGCATTATTCGAACGTCTAGCAGTCCATTTTCCAGTCCCGTATTACTTGTTAAAAAAAAAAAAGATGGATCATGGAGGTTTTGCGTTGACTATCGTGCTTTAAATAAGGCCACGGTCCCGAACAAATTTCCCATTCCCGTGATTGATGAACTATTGGATGAGCTACACGGGGCTAGTATTTTTTCAAAGATCGACCTCAAGTCCGGGTACCATCAAGTTCGAATGAGGGAAGAAGACATTCAAAAAACAGCGTTTCAAACTCACGAAGGGCACTATGAATTCTTGGTCATGCCCTTCGGATTGACAAACGCCCCGGCCACATTTCAAGCTATAATGAACGAGGTATTCCACCCTTTCCTTCGTAAATTCGTACTCATTTTCTTTGACGATATTTTGATTTATAGTCAAAACTTGGAGGAACATTGTGAACAAGTGGCAACTGTTTTGGAAGTTATGAGGAATAATGCTTTGTATGCCAACGGGAAAAAATGTGAGTTTGGCAAGGAAACGGTCTCATACCTAGGGCATGTGATATCTCATAAGGGAGTAGCTGTGGATCCGTCAAAAGTCCAGGCCATGTTAATATGGCCAATGTCGCAATCCATCAAAGGGTTACGAGATTTTTTGGGTTTAACCGGATACTACAAAAAATTCATTAGAGGGTATGCAAACATAGTGTCACCATTGACTGATCAACTAAAAAAAGACTGTTTCAATTGGTCCCAAGCAGCCACAAAAGCATTCGAAGAATTGAAATCTGCCATGGTGACTGCCCCAGTCTTGGCCATGCCAGACTTCGAAGCCCAGTTTACAGTTGAGACGGATGCCTCGGGATTTGGGTTAGGAGCGGTGTTGATACAGAACAATCATCCTATTGCTTTTTTTAGAAAAATTCTGGGCATACGAGCGAGGCTGAAGTCCATATATGAGAAGGAGCTTATGGCGATAGTGCTAGCTGTTCAGCGCTGGCGACATTATTTGTTGGGTTGAACATTCATCATTCGTACCGACCAGCAAAGTTTATAGTTCCTAATGGAGCAAAGAGAGGTTTGATCAGAATATCAACGTTAGGTGAGCAAGCTTATGGGCTATAACTTCGAAATTCATTACCGACCAAGGGCCACCAACAGCGTGGCAGATGCTTTCTCTAGGGAGTATGTGCACCAGGCAGAATTGGGGACAATGATTTCAGCCTGTGGAATACTATGGCCTGAAATTCAACACCATATTAGTAAAGACTCGTACATCCAACAAATCTGCAAAGACATTGAAGCAGGGGTCACTGTGCCGAAGGGGTACTCATTGGAGCATTGAGTTCTCCATTACAAGGGCCGGATAGTTATACCTACATCTTCCACTTTAGTCCGAAAACTGCTACAGGAATTTCACGACTCCCATATTGGAGGTCATTCCGGGGAATTCAAAACTTATCAAAGCATAGCATAGNNNNTTTTGGTGTGGAATGCGAAAATCAATCAGCAAGTATGTCCAAGAATGTGCAGTCTGCCAACAGCAGAAATCTTCATCGTTGTCCCCAGCGGGGTTGTTACAACCTCTCCCCATTCCCTCACTAGTATGGGAGGACATATCGCTCGACTTCGTGGAAGGTTTGCCG
>PHNY01022955.1:1836-31779 GCA_003724115.2 Anethum foeniculum | reverse complement strand
AATGCTCCAGGGTTGTAAGGTAGGCCTTGTATTTCCCGTAATTGCTTTATTCTGTTCTTAGATTATAAATCAGATCTGTTAAGAGTGCAAATTGCTGTGTTATTTTGGGGTGGAGTAAGTCGAAAGTATTACACAAACACTTCACAAAATTTAGATATTGATCGACATCAACATTAGTTTACATGACAGATCTATTAGATTTCCATTATATATCAATACTGCCGGCCGGGATGGCTTTACCTTATTCTGACTTGGAAATCGCAGTGCACTGCTGCATAACAGTACTAGTACATATGCAGGCGTGAGACAGCAAATGTTACAATATTATACGGGAATCATTCTCCTCAGGTTATCCTATATGATGACTACTTAAAATTAGAATGATTTTTCATATGAATGCAATACTTGAAGGTATAAAAAAAATGAGGTCAAAAAGATTTTACGAATAATGCACGATTGACCGACCTTCAATCCAGTAATCCACCAATATTTATAATGTTTCAGCTTTAATAGAAATATAGATTTGTGGTAGAGAAATGCTAGAGTCCCCGAAATGGTTCCCAAAACCGTTCCCGAATGCTGAGTTGTCAGTACGTGATTGGTTGTTTTCCCATAAATGATATGGGCCCATCGTGCATTCATATGAGCCCCACGAATAAAAACATGCCACGTGTCATTCGGGACTATTTTTGGGAACGATTTCGGGGTACGTAACACTGCTTTGTGGTATATATTTGGATAAAGGAGAAAAGGTAAATATATAGAGCATTTAATTATTAAGGGTTTATGTAAGTTGGTTGGGGACTTCTGACAAGAATATTCTGTCATTTCATCCTGGATCAAGGCTTTGTAACCCTTGCTCAAACCTAATTTCTATGGAACCAACACAATTAAGTTATTTGGTGACCTTTTATATAAAAGGTTTCAGGGAAACTTATATAAAATTAAGACGGTAATGCAGAATCTATCTATATATATATACTCGGTGATTATTTTCCGAGCAAAATGAATGAACAATAGAAACCAGATAAAGATATATTAACAATAAATTTATAAAAACAGGGAGTGTTAATTCTGACCAGATTAATAGAAGCCAAAAAAAAAAGGAATAAAATAAAATTATAATTATTTACCGTTTAATACATTGTAACTAATAGAGAATGTGAAAGAGGAGAAAACTGTGAAATGAAGCATTTATCATAAAAGATACTACTTGCATATGATTAAAATCCAGGAGGGAGGGGGGTGGAGCATCCAAGTTATTAAAACATATCACATATTACATCAAAGTTACTTAACAATCCAAGTAAGACTCCCCAACGTCTCATACCTATTAGCAACATTAAGAAAACATAACATAACTCTTTTCAAAGTTTCGAAAGCAACTTTGAACCATCAAACTGAAGCTGTTTATGTGACAAGGCTATGGAGGTTGCAATAGTGACGACAGGTGCATGCAGCCTTGCATACATGCTCAGCCTTCGAATTAAAAAAAATAAAATCATGATGGGTGAAATTAACCTGCTTCAACCATGAATCAGCAGCACTCTTGAGAGCAGAGAACTTTCCATAATCGTCCGAGACCCCGTTACAAAACCACACATCTCCCTCGAGCTTGTAAGAAGCGATCCCGAATGGAGGGAGAGACATCATCTTGCTGCCCGTACCAGAGCCATTCTCAACATCTTCATTATCTGTATAACAGACAGTTCATAATATTTGAGATTGAATGAATTGAACTATCTACTGATCATATTCTTACAATAAAAATATGTTTAGTTGTCATTCAAGAATATATATGACCAAAAAATATGTTTAGTTGTCATTCAAGAATATATATGACCAAACTACGATATTATGTTGGAGAAACATCAATATTGTTCTTGCAGATGAACTTTAATCTTTAAAAAACAACTGTTTAGAGAATTAGAGGAGATAGTGGTTAACCTTGAAAAAACGAAGACAGTGTGTGAAAAGTGAGGAAAGGTGAAGCCATGTCGTCCTTTATTTCCTGTGCCGGAATCATATATATGGGGTACCTGATTAGCGATGAACAATTAAAACAGCCATTTAGTAACGTTCCATATAATAAGAAAGCTTTTATAAGTAAACATTGTTAACAAGCTGGAAGATATATGATAAACAACAGCACACCAGGATATAGCAAGCCAGCTAGCTGGAGTCAGATCCGTGCTTTTCAGTGTCAGAAGCCCTGGATGTTCTACAACCGAGTCGAGAATCTAATTAAAAAGAAACAAGAAAATTGATATCAATAGTAACAATGGTCAAGTATTCTCACAGCTAAACGATATCACAGCAAAAGCAAGCAAATTAAAAATTATATAAACTGTTATTTACTTTCTCAAACAGAGGCGGCCTATAGTATGGAATGCTCCAGTCGTTTAGCTCAACATATAGGTTCTGAAAGTTTCTTTGGAATGGCGGTATATCCTCATTCCCAATGTTAAAGTCATCAGCTGTGATTTCCCAAGCCCTGCTGGAATTATTGGTTGCAGATCCCGACGTCTTCTCACCATCGCTTCCTTCACTCCAAAGCTCAGCCTCTACTTGAGCAATGTCATTACCGTCTTTGATTTTCGGAATTCTAAACAGGACAGTCTCGAAATTTAGTTGCAATTCAAATTTTATACAAGATATAGTTGATATGAGAAGCAAGTTTCAAAATACCTTAGCTTTTCAAGTGGTTTGATAGTATAAATTTGAAGCGCAGATAGTTTCGGGACAAAATAGTGCACCACCTCTTCACTGTCATCATGATTTTCAACCTTTGTTCCAACACCACATGCACTCCATTTCTCAAAAGAATGCCAGAGATCTCCCAAATTGTAGTATCGGGTAATTGGCTTGCCTATTGGGTTCCATAATTTGTTCCATGCCTCGACATAGTTCTGCGGCCACATCAAAAATAAAAGAAATTAGATTCTGAAATATTGGATAAAGGGCTGCAGAAAAAATGTCCCCAAGAGCACAATATGATTAACAAAGATGGACCAAAATTTAAAAAATTTGAGAGAACTGCTTAAGATATCACATGCATGTATAGCATCCGTGCAACACACGTGGAAAAATTACGCATTGCGCGGATATATTTTTTACTACGATTAATATGTTATCATTTATCGTGCATCATAGATAATATATAAAATTTACACATTACGTATGTACATTAACTATAACATGCACATCGTGCCTCATGAATAATTTGTAAAAGCCCAACGCAGCGCACATATTCTCGTGCTCCGCTGTAAGAATTTATCACCTTACTTATCACCGTACGTATATTTTAAACTTAGTTGCAACATTTTATAGGAGAAATAATTACAGTATTTGCGGACAATACTGATAAAATAAAATTAGAACTCAAATTCATTATTAAAATATATTATTTGATAAATTTAATATAATTTAAATCATAAAACCGGCCACTTATATAAATATATACATACATATACATATATATACATACATATACATATATATACATATACACACGTCCCTACACCTGTCAAGATTTTAGAAATGATGAACCACATGCTCTAAATTTTATTTTTTGAAACATTTGTAAACATATACAAAACCAGTTACAACTAAATTTAGTAGAACAATTTCAGTTTCAAATATATTGTATTAGTATAATCACTCTAATTAAAACCAGTAAAAGCACTTTATTAAATCCATTTCGACTCCTCAGTAGTACAGCATTCAGTTACAAGTTACAAATCCGAGCTTCTACTCAGGACTGCCGAGATCAAACATCAAACAATCCAAACATACAATTAATTAATTTTAAGACACCAATATATTATATACACACTCGAATGCAGCAAGGTCCCACAAACAAAATCTAGGATATAAAACAAATATTAAAAGAAAATTGACATTTATACAAGCAACACAAAAAAGGTGATCATAGACAAGGCACATAAACAGATTTTCCGGTGATCCTTTTCCTGTAGACATAGATTCAGTGACGGAACCAGGACGGAGCTAGAACGGAGGGGCTTTTATATGGATAGAGAATTATACCTTTGGGATTGATCTGGTACGGACACGAGGAGTGAGAGCCTTAAGCAATCGCTCAAAATTAGTCCTGGAATCCATTGCTTGAACCTTAGCCATTTGATCTATCTTACACATTCACTTCTCTCTCACTTCTCTTTATGTTTTCTCTCTGAGTATTTCTCTTGTGTTTTGCAACTATTGTCTTGCGCTATTTGCAGCCCCACCAACCTTTTCTGCATTAAATTCAGTGACCATCTAACTTGATCTAAAATTAGCTATATATGAATAAATCCAATATCTGCATGCTTATCTCTAACCATCTACTCTATAAAGTTAGTAAAGACTCGAGTTTTCTACCAACGCCCTTTGTCTCTATTCTCCTCTCCTCTCTCTCTCTCTCTTATATTATAAAAATTTAAGAAAATCTCTATATATCTAGAAAAACTAGATGTGATCTAATATTTCTATATAGCAAATCTGCAAAATGGAAATCTAATGAAATAGTATCCAAAAGGTATTGTAACATAAATTAGAGATGAGAATAAATGAGGCATTAAAGGAAAGAAATAAAAGCTACTTATCTGCAGATATTATTATTACTTTTTGTAACTATTTTACATATATTAACTACAATCTGATGTATGTTTTTAGTTGGGACTTGGGAGGATAGGGGTGTGATGTAAAATGCATGTAGAGAGAAAGTCAGAAGGCTATGACAAAAATAAGGACGCAAGAATTTGAAAAACAAGGCTGTGAAGTAGTTTCATGTTTTGGTTTTTCTGAGTTGATGCAATGAATTGTTCTCTCAGAAAAAATGTTAATTTACCTTGTGTAACACTGATCAACAAATCAACAGCAATGAAAAAAAGAGCAAAATAAAAGTTTCATTTTTGGGCCCATCACACTATTAAATTTTCAATTTTGTGTTGGTAAATATCCATCTTATCTCATTTTGGGTCCATCACAGTATCTAATTTGAATTTGAGCTCAGAAGGCCTCAAACATTAATCCTTCCACAATGAGGAGAATTTTTTTATAATAAATAAGGCTAAATTAAAAAAAGTTAGAATATTTTATATTAAAATGAGAAGAGATAAAGATACAAATGCATATATTATTAAATATTATAGTGTATTTTACAAATTAGATAACATGTATAACATATATAATATTATCTATATCAAATCATAAATTAAATCAAATTCTGGACGTACTGATATATCAATAAAAAAATAACAAATGACCGAAACTTACCTCCGATCAAAAAGATATGTCAACGACCATGTTACATAACTAGTTGTTAAGAACTTATGTTACATAACTAGTTACTCCAACAGTTAAGTTGCTAGAGGAAATTCATTTATTTACTCAAGTATATTTTAGTTGAGCGAGCTGGTTAACATGATATCAAAGTGAAAATTTTATTTATTAATTTATATCGTATATTAAAAGTGAAAATAAAATATTTTATAGTCAGTTGGTACATATTACCTATTTTTCTTATCCGTCCTTTTTTATTTAATTAACCTGAATCTTTTGCCTATTTTTTTTAGTTATAATACATTCAAAGTGATTGTTTACTTTTTTGGTGTTTTTGTTTACCCAATAACACATGATATGGCACCCTCGAAACGTTCTATTTTTTTATTCACGAGCATGCAAAAATGACTTTTCATATTTTTATATTTCTTGATAGAGGTGGTCAAACGAGCGGGTCGGCACGGACTAATTCGCCTCGGCTCGTCCAAAAACACGGTAAAAGTCGGTTCAAATAAGGTCGGGTTATGAACTAGCACAAACCGTTACAATTAACGGGGGAGTTCACGAGTTCAAATATTTGAACCCGGAACTAGCACGGACCGGCCCGCCAGCTCGCCTAACCGGGAACTCGTGCGGAACTGGCACAGATCGGCCCGCTCGGCATGCGTGAATCGCCCGTGATAATAGTTTTGTTTACACACCACATTCATGATACATACCGACAATTCCAAATTAAGCAATATACTAAAATATAATATCTCTAAAATTTTGTTTTTTATAATTTTTGTTTACTTTGTATTTTGTTTAATATATATACTATAATATTTAATTTAATAAAATTAATAGAATTACCGTCTTCTTTTATTTCAAAAAAAAAATTGTATAATATATATTCTAATCTGCACTAAAATATTTAAGAGTAATGCTCGACTTACCAAATTTGGTACTAAAATTTGGTCCCAAATGACATGGCATTGCTGACTTGAATAAAACTTCGTATTTGTAAAATGTTTAAATTAAATTTTGTATAATTTTAACTAAATATAAATATAAACATGAATAAAAAATTAAAAAAAATTCTATTTAAAAAAAAATAATAATAACTCGTCAAACCCGCTTAACTCGCGAACTGTACACGAGCCGAGCTTTCAGCAAATCGTCCCGACTCGGCATGGCCCGGTAACGTGCCCGGGTAAAGAAAACAAGCCGTCCACATATCTACGTTCCGGAGAACCAGCCCGCGAAAAACTCGGTATGACACGCACGGAAGACTCGTGTGACTACCTCTACTTCTTGGTGCTTTTGGAGGAGATTGTCGTGGTCATTACTGAGGACAAAGAATGACAGCCCAAGAGAAGGTAAAGCTGGTCACTATTGGGCCTGGCTGCATATACAAATTTACAAGTTTTTGGTATTAGTTAATGGACCGAATCTGTAAGTTCTTTTGGTAAAAGCCTAAAATCCATTTTGTCCTTTGGGCCTAGCTTCTTGGATTTGCTTTGGGATTTCCTATTGTAGTAGGACAAAGCAAATCCAGCAGAAAATGAAAACCAAACACTTCATGAATAACAAGACATATTCTATGAACAAGCTTTATTGTTTAAACTTACCTCAAAAAAAAAAAAAAAAAAAAAAAAGCTTTATTGTTTAAACTTCAATACATTTGTTAACCGGAATTAATGAATAAACTCCGTATTTTATTATTTAAACTTCAATTTTTATTTTCAACATATGTAAATTATATCATTATTTATATTATATTAGTAGAAATATATATATAAACGGATAATTGTGATAGAAATAATAACTAAATACTAAATTGTAAAAGTTTGAAGTTTATTTATTAATTTGGATACTATACAGAAAAAATATTATTAAAAATCTACTAAGAAATCAAAAGAGATACTATAAATGAAAGTTGTAATTCTCGTATTCGATTTCTCTTCTCTTTATATCCCTCCATACCATTTTATATGAACCACTTAAAATGGGACGAGGAGTAATTTTATTGTTATTTTTGATAAGAATTATATTCCATCCAAACATCCAATTTATATTATTCGATAATCCATTTATTTAATTTATTACGAAAGAAATAGTTACAAAACTTTATTTTATACTATAATATTCAGAAAATAATGTGCAGCATAAATTATTTTGATAAAAATGTACACATGGCTCTCACTCCTTAGCGCACGCAAGAGGAGGAAACTTGATCAAACCTCCATATTCCACACAAACAAATACACACAAACTCTGAACCTATACACACAACAAAAAAACAATGGCAAAACTGATAGAAACCTATGCATGCATCCCTTCAACAGAACGAGGTAGAGGAATCTTGATCTCAGCTGACCCAAAAACCAATGCAATATTATACTGTAATGCCAGATCAATAATAATAAGACATCTTGACAAGCCATTAGAGATAGATGTGTATACAGATCATGGGTATCCTACAACAGTTGCAAGATTTTCACCAAATGGAGAGTGGGTTGCATCTGCAGATAGTTCAGGAACTGTGAGGATCTGGGGAAGATATAATGATCATGTTTTGAAAGTCGAGTTTCGAGTTTTGACAGGCAGGGTTGATGATTTAATGTGGTCTCCTGATGGAATGAGGATTGTTGCTTCTGGTGATTGCAAGGGGAAGTCTTTTGTTCGTGCTTTTATGTGGGTTTTTCTTGATCATTTTCTTGATTTTTTTGTTGTTTGTGTAATTTTGTACGCGGAACCACGGAACCAGGATTTAAAATGATCCAGGTTGAAATATTTAATAACTAAATTTGATAACCAGGATTTAAAATGACATAATGATCATTTATGTGGGGTTTTCTTGATTTTATTGAACGTTTTCTCGAGGTGATATAGCGGAATGAGGATTTAAAATGATCCAGGCTTGAAAATTTAATAATTAAATTTTTGCCGATTATTTAGGATTAGCTTGGAAGTAAGTAAAATTTATTTTGATTTTTGAGGAGCAGTTGAGATTTAAAATAATAAAATTCAATAATTTTTCTGGCTCAACGGGTGATTGACAAGAGTTAGGCCCTTACCCCCTAACTGATTGCGACTGTGTCTATGTATTCATTAGTGACATTCTTGATTTTGTGTTGTGTGTATGTTTATCTATAAGTTATCATTTTGAGGTCTTTTGGTTGGAGTCTTCAATTTTTTTTTGTCCGGAATGGGTAAATTTAGATAATCTGATTATATGCTAGGGAGGATTGTTTTTCTTGTGTTGTTAAAATGGATTATGGTAATCATATTTAGCAATTCAAATTTTAGCGTCTTAGAACTGATAATCAATTTTGTAGGAGTTGAAGTTTTGATTTTGGCTTACAATCTTGGAATTTTAGCTTCATAGTTTAAAGATTTGATCTTTGTGCGTTATTGTGCCTGCATTGGGATATTTGTAATTTTCTATTCATGCTCTGGTTGTTTCACATAAAATATTTCCGTGCATATTTTTTTTTTAAAAACTAAGCCATTCTGCGGCAAACAAACAGCGGCTTGTACATTGATCTTTGTTTAAAGAATTTTGAACTTGAATTGATGATGATAATGGTTAGCTTATATGGTTTTCAAGGATTAGAGGTAATGACTGTTGGGGAATTGGAGTGACTACACTATACATTCTATGATTGGTGAATTTTCAAACTTGAGGGAACTATTTACATGTCTTCACTGGTCATTTGTGCTCTTTGCAAAATAAACATGGTGATTTAATTGGAAAACTTCTATCTCTTTTTTTTTTGTATGGTAAGTTTTTTGTCTTTGGACTTTTGATTAATTTGATGGTCCTACTGTATAATCAATATATGTGATCAAACTAGATACTAAAACAGTTTGGCTACTTGTACGCCACCTTATGCTGCTAACTCATATCATGTGAAAAAAGGATCCTTTTCTTGAGGTAGACTGCTCAAAAGATTTTGCATTATAGTCCTCTTCCGATAACAAAACTAAACCAAGCATACCCTGTGTATTCTCCTTGTGGAGCATGTTTTTTCTAAAGTGCTTCTCTTCCGACAACAGTTCATTTCTGATATGTGATTACCATTAAGTGATTTTTAGTTCGTTTTTATAACTTCTACACATATTGTATTAACGGGTGTGTTTCTGTCTTGCAACATATATTTTTATCATATACATTTACCTGATATTTTAAACTGTCTCGAGAAGGTGGGACTCTGGGTCCACTGTTGGAGATTTTGATGGCCACTCAAAGAGAGTTCTCAGTTGTGCATTTAAGCCAACAAGGCCATTTCGAATTGCAACATGCGGGGAGGATTTTTTAGTGAATTTTTATGAAGGACCACCATTTAAATTCAAGCTCTCTCACAGGTATGTTATGTTCTATGGTTGTGCCTTAGCAGTCTTTGTCTTTCGAATAGTTCATGAATATGTATTTGCTGTATTGGAGGGATTTTATTCTTGTTTCGTCTTAAAGCAAGACTTTAATTTTGCCTTACATGCGAGAATTGAGATTTCCTTTCTTATCTGTCTATTCTATGCTCTGGCATGCTGCCACATCTTATGCCTCTGTAATCTTCAAAGGTACTCTTAATTCAAGGGGTAAATTCTATTTACCAAGTGTTTGTATCAATCTTCTAAAGAAATGGAACAGAAGGTGGGAGACATGAGGAGTTAAAAGATTTCCTCTCGTAGTCCTAGGACATCTTCATATGTTACTCCTGGAAACATAAGAAGATTTTAGTACCGTCATTTTACTCCTGGACCTGGAAATGATCTATAATGAGTATTGATTGTTTACTGACTATATAAGTATAGAAATCACTGAAAATTCTGGGCTTTTATTATTTTTCAGGGATCACACAAATTTCGTCAATTGTGTGAGGTTTTCTCCAGATGGCACTAAATTCATCACTGTGAGTTCAGACAAAAAGGGTATCTTATATGACGGAAAAACTGCAGAGAAAATTGGGGAGCTGTCTACAGAAGATGGCCACAAAGGTAGCATATATGCTGTTAGCTGGAGTGCTGACAGTAAACAAGTAAGCCTTGTGTTTGAAACATTACTATGATAAACGGCCACTGTTTTTAAATTGATGACTAAGAATAACTTCCATGCAAATTGTTAAAACCAACCTCAGAGATTTTCCACTTTGATTCGTACAAATTTATTTTGTTGTGCCTGGGAACGTTTGTTTGAGCATCCTTATCAAAGTTTTTGAAAACTCAATGCCAAGATTTAGGTTTCACTACTAGCTATCAGGTCTGTATCACTAGAAAACCATTTACTGTATGGCACAACAACCTATGCGTCTCCCCTAGTCCCTTCCCTCTTATCCCAGTCACTTATGTTGCTGTGTATCATGTCTAGTTGCTAACTGTGTCTGCCGACAAGACTGCAAAAGTATGGGCAATATCTGATGACGGTCATGGGGAGGTGGTTAAGACATTGATTTCTCCAGGATCTGGTGGTTTTGAAGATATGCTTGTTGGGGGCCTTTGGCATAATAATTATCTTGTCACTGTCTCTCTTGGTGGCACAATATCTGTGTTTTCAGCAACTGATCTTGATGAATCCCCAGTAATTCTTTCTGGACACATGAAGAATGTAAATTCTATTGTAATGCTTAAAAAGCAAAATGTCATATTGTCCTGCAGCTATGATGGTCTAATAATTAAATGGACTCAAGGCACCGGATACTCTGGTAAACTGGACAGGAAGGTGACTGATAAAATTAAATGTTTTGCTGCTGTGGACGAAGAGCTTGTTACTTGTGGATATGACAATAAGGTAATTCATTTTCAGATTAAATGCAATACCATGCTTTAATTTATTTCTCCATTCACTTTCCTGTAGTATTAAGATTAAAAATGAAAATGTTGCATTTTTTGATACAGACATTATCACTGTTGTATACACAATTTTATAATAAGATGTCCATTACTCTTGTTAAAGAGATTAAAAAAAATGGGGGGCACAGCCACTATTGGTTTGTAATGCTTTGGCAGTGAACACCCAGCTTCGATCTCATAGGCATAGCATAAAAATGAGGGAAGACGGTCTTCTAGTTCAACATTCAATGTATATGACGAAGAAAAGTATTGGCTTACTGATTAGACTCCCATTCTCTAAAATCATCTGCAGTAAAACACAGTTGACATCTAGATGTGCACAACCACGTCTTCTTTATTCTCATAGACAATAGTATGCAATGTGATCCTTCATTATTTGTAAAACCTGAGAAATACTTAAGTTTGTTTCAAACTTTCTTGACTATTTTAGACTTAATACACCTACACTAGTTAAAAGGAAGCTTCATATATCATTTTATAAAATGCCCGTCATAATTTATTAATAGTTTCTTTTGATTGTGAACCCGTTATCTAGGTCTGGAGAATCTCTCTACTTGGAGATCAATGTGGGGAGGCAGAATGTATTGACATTGGCAGTCAACCGAAGGACTTGAGTTTTGCTACGCTCTCTCCTGAACTTGTTTTGGTTGCAATTGATTCTGGGGTAGTCCTCCTTCAGGGTACGAAAGTTTTGTCAACAATTAATCTTGGGTTTTCTGCGACTGCATGTACAATTGCTCCTGATGGAAGTGAAGCCATTGTGGGTGGTGAGGATGGAAAATTGCACATATATTCTATCTCGGGCGAGAGTTTCAACGAAGAGGCAGTCCTAGAAAAACATCGGGGTGCTATTACTGTAGTTCGTTATTCTCCAGATGTTTCCATGATTGCCTCGGGAGATGTAAATCGAGAAGCTGTTGTTTGGGATCGTGCTTCCAGAGAGGTATACTTCATGACCTGTGTTTCAAGTCGATCAAACCCTTCTTACTGATAAAAACTGCATCTCTTGTCAAGTTGTACAGATACATCACAAATGCAGTCATGCATGTGCACCTAAGCATACATAGATTCACACGAGGTGTTAGAGACACGATAGATGGTGAAATTTTTCATCAAGCCAGTTTCTCGGATTGCCTTTTAATGACATAAGTTAAAATTCATTTGGAAAGATGATGTAAAAAGTATAAAAAATGTAGATGATGCACACTTTTATGGAGGAGAATGTATTAAACTATGTACCTTTTTTGTTGCTTATTTTGGTTTTTATTATCATCTGAGAAGTGTTTGCCGCTCATTCCTTCTAAAAATCTTGCAGATAAAGCTGAAGAACATGTTATATCATACTGCACGCTTAAATTGTCTATGCTGGTCCCATGATAGCACTATGGTTGCTACTGGATCACTTGATACATGTGTCATCATATATGAAATAGGTAAACCAGCATCAAGTCGAACAACAATCAACGGAGCTCACCTGGGCGGGGTTTATGGACTGGCTTTTACTGAAGAAAACAGTGTAATAAGTTCTGGTGAGGATGGTTGTGTCCGTTTATGGACACTAACCCAAGAATAAAGATGAATGATTATCATAAGTTATGTTCTGTGTTTATGTACATCTTTTCTTTCTCTGAAGTGTTGCCATAAAGTAAGCAGGATAAATGCACTTCATGAATTGTAAGTTATTTCAAAGGTTCTTTCATGAGCGTGGTTGGATAAGAATTCGTGTTTTAATCTAGCAGAAACGCGTTGCAGTTTGATGAGATTATTCAATGAATGATTATAAAGTCTTTATTGTTGGCAGCTTGAAGCTGTATTTCATTGTAGACATAGTATGATTTAGAGGCTCACAACATCAGACTATCAGTGAATGACATGTTAGCTAGAAGATCAAACCAGAAACCTGCATTTTGTTCTTCGACTTAGTTTTAGTGGTTTTATAATAAATATAAAATAAAATTCTACATTTTGTACATTTCGTGTTTGAGGTTTAACTTTAATGCTTTTCTCAGTGTACTCTTTTGACAATGGAACTGGTGTTCCTGTAACATTATTAATGAGTCTTGTTACTAGGCCGTTTTTCACATTTCCTGTCCTCATTCTCGCATTTTATCCGTTGTTTTGCTACTTTCTTGTACTGATATCAACTTCATCTTGTTGTTCTTTCTATTTTTCCTGCTGATAGTACTGTTAAAAGCCTAAAAGTTTACTTGAATGCTAAGCAGTATCCAAGATAACCAAAATAACTTGTTACAGATGCTTTTAAAGAAATACATACCATTTATTCTGCCTCTTTACGACCTGGAGATTTAATCAAGATAAAATAAAATATTCAATTTTTCTGAATATGTTAAATTGTTTTGAAAAGAAACTGGACCCTAACATTGGACCATTTTACTCTGCTTTCAGTATCAATTATTTGAGTGTCATGGACCAACCTCTTCTTTCTTTGCGCCACAATTTCTACTACTGTAATTTACAGCAATGGTGATGTTTTTGTTTGACATTGAACAAAGTGATTTATTTGCTCTTTTGAGTCCAGTAGTTCTCAATTTCTCAAAAAAAAAAAAAAAAAAAAATTCTTTTTTGGTGGACAAACTTCAATAGTTTACATTCTTTTATAAGAAGTTTACAAATTTGTAAAAGTTTCCTATAAATCAACTTCATATAATGTCTAGATATTTTTTGTTTACTGTCAACTTCATTTTTCTATAAATGAGTACCCTCACTTGTACAACTCTCACGCCAAACAACTCTTCTATGCATGAAAATGGCCATGACAATCAAGATGGGAAAGCCATTACTTTTCTTGGTGCTTAATTTGCTAGTCCTGGCTCGTGGACAGCTGGAAATTTCACCAGAGGGGATGGATCTCGACACTGGTGGGCTGAGTAGAGAGAGCTTTCCGAAGGACTTTATTTATGGGACAGCAACTTCAGCTTATCAAGTTGAAGGAGCTGCTCATGAAGATGGACGTGGGGATAGCATTTGGGATGTCTTTGTTAAACAACCTGGTATACATTAATATTTTTTAAAAATATACGAAGAGTCATATTGACATTTACTTACCAAATTCTTGTGATTGAAAATTAAGATGAGCTAATATTTCATATAGAGAGTGTTATATTGTGTTTTACAACTTACATGACTAACTTTGTCAAAAAAATATAGTGGAAGCTAATAAGACCTCTACTAAACCTAAATTCTGATACCATGTTATATGAACAACTCTATGGAACCTCAAGGTAAGTTAGTAGAAGCCACTAAATCGATCTTAATTCTGTTAAACATTGCGTATAGATAGGGTAACCATGTTGAGTAAATTCAATAGTGTGGAACCTGAATTGGTTCAGTTGTTTTATATTGTATAATTTGTGGTTTACACTTCTTATTTGAGGTAAATTTACTTGGAACAGGACTGGAACCAAACAATGCTTCTGGTGAAGTTGCTGTAGACCAGTATCACAGATACAAAGTAAGTGCTGGTGATTTTTATTGTTGCACTTGCAATTGCGAAATTTCAAACATTATGTTCAAGTATATTCAAATGTCAAAGTTTTTTGTAAAATCTTTTTATGCAGGAGGATGTTGATCTAATGACCAAGCTAAATTTTGATGCCTATCGGTTTTCAATCTCGTGGTCCAGGATTTTCCCAAGTAAATACTTGCCACCAATTCATTTTTTCTGAATCAATGTACTTATTAAGTGTGCGCTCGCTAATTGTTGTTTGAGGATTATGCAGCTGGAACTGGGAAAGTTAACTGGAAGGGAGTTGCTTATTACAACAGACTAATAAACTACATGCTAAAGAAAGGCAAGTTAAAACACTATTTACTTTATGCTTAATTCTTCTCTTGTAACTTTGTAAGACTTCACAGGTAAATATTTAATGATCATGGTTGAGGAGACAGGAGAGTATAGATTACTAATCGAATGAAGAAATACAATGCTGGAGGAAACACAGACACAAAATTGAATTAATTACGAAAGTCTAATTGTCTACTTAGGAATTTTCATGAAACAAATGCATATTCTGTTGTGTTCTTATGCAGGCATAACTCCTTACGCTAATCTTAATCACTATGATCTTCCTCAAGCCCTTCAAGAGAAATACAATGGATGGTTAAGCCGCAAAGTAGTGTAAGTATTCCAACAGATCATAATCAGTCCTATAGCTTCACTGTTTTTATCACAAAGAAAAAACAAATTATTACATTTGTATCAATGTTTTAAAGTTTATAGATGTTGTTCAATGGTGCAGGAAAGATTATGCTGATTTTGCAGACTTTTGTTTTAAGATGTACGGAGACAGAGTTAAAAACTGGTTTACATTTAATGAACCAAGAGTTGTTGCTTCTCTTGGATATGATAATGGTTACTTTGCACCATCAAGATGCTCCAGACCATATGGGAACTGCAAGGCTGGAAATTCCGGAACAGAGCCTTATACTGTAGCCCATAATTTGATATTGTGTCATGCTTCTGCAGTCCAAAGATATCGTGAAAAGTATCAAGTAAGATTTATGTTCTTAAATTAGTCTCATAAGATTTTGTTGTGATAAATAAATTTGTTAGTAGCTTATTAGAAATGGTTTCCAGAAAACACAGAAAGGAAGGATTGGAATTCTTTTAGATTTCACTTGGTATGAACCTCTCACGCGAGGAAAATCCGATGAATATGCAGCTCAAAGAGCAAGAGACTTTCATTTAGGATGGTATAACTTCTTGTGCTTTCGTAAGAATTGTAAAATCATCATTTTTTTCGCACTGCATATAGAAACTAGGGATCCCCAGACATGTAAAACTATGTTTTTTGGTGTTTCTACAGGTTTCTTCATCCAATTGTATACGGAGAGTATCCAAAAACTATGCAAAATATAGTTAAGGATAGGCTACCAAAGTTCACTAGGAAAGAGGTAAAATTAGTAAAAGGTTCTGCAGATATGGTGGGCATTAACCAATACACCGCTTACTACATGCAACACGTTGCAGTCAATAAATCAATGCCACCGGGTTATCAAAATGACTGGCAGGTTGCATATGTGTGTAAGTTAATTTCGTCCACCTTTCTTAATATGCGAAATCTCAATTTTGTTGGTTTTCCTTGTAAATATTGATTTATTGTGCAGATGCCAAAAATGGTGTTCCCATTGGTCCAAAGGTTAGTTGAATCGATATACACTATGCAGTACAATACAATGCTGCATTACTTTCTTCTACCAATCGATTAAAGTTATAACCTGTTAAATTTCTTAAATCTGCAGGCACATTCATATTGGCTCTATGATGTACCTTGGGGTCTGTATAAAGCAATAATGTATGTTAAAGAACGATACAGGAATCCTACTATGATTTTGGCTGAAAATGGTAAGATGTCAGACTTTTCACAGCAACACCGATAAATAATAGAAGCCCGTGAAAGGGCTCAGATTTGATTACAAATAGTTCCTGTATTTTAAGAGTGCAACTGTGAATGAACTAATTTATCGATTATGCTTGTAATGCAGGCATGGATCAATCTGGAGACATGACAATTCCTGATGTTTTGCAAGACGCGCAGAGGATCAACTACTACAGGTCTTATATACAGCAGTTGAAGAAAACAGTTGATGAGGGGGCAAATGTAATAGGCTATTTCGCATGGTCATTGCTCGATAACTTTGAATGGAGATTAGGTTACACATCAAGGTTTGGTATAACTTTTGTCGACTTCAAAACCCTTAAGAGGACTCCGAAAATGTCAGCATACTGGTTCCAGAAAATGCTTAACAAAAAGAATTAAACTGCAGGTTATATCCTCAATTTATTCTCTAAATCTGTTGTTCAGATAAAAATGTGTTTGATTGCAAGATTTGTCGGCTGTAATCAACCTACCACCCGCACAGAAGTTACAGCAAAGCAAGTTGTACAAGGTTGCTCAAATAAATCATTTCGAAATTAAGATTTCAGCCGGACTTAGAGTATTGTGTGAGCAGAACAACAAACTATACTCAATGAAGTAAGAAACAGTCAGTACTCATTATGAAGATATATGGTATAAAACAGATATTCATTAGTCAGTAAACTACATAACCATATAGGGAATCAAGAACACAGAGTAAATATGTTTTGCAGTTATGCAGTACAACACACACATGATTATCGTCAAACTCGAGATCCCGCCGACCAGAACTCTGACATCATCGTTAAGTGACTAATTTATCTAAAATCTTAACGTATTAAAGGAAGACGCCAACTTTTTAACACCAACCGGGTCTTATACTATACTTTAACATTCATACTATACGATGCTCCATTCGAGGCTTCAACTTCTAATGTATGACGAAGTTGTGACAAAATTTTGTTGTAACTTTTCAGAAACTCAGGGTATGGGAAGTCAGAAAATAGAAGGTCATGTCTAATTTCTGGATTATATATATTCCTCCGTCCCACCAGGTTCTTTACACTGGGATGGAGAGTTTGACACGTATTTTAAGGCTTATAAAAAGTATAGTTCTATAAATTTTTTCGGAAATTTTTTTCTTCTGTATAAAAATATAATAGTTTAACTTTTATTCAGAAAAAAAAAATTTTAAAATAAATTATGAAACTATATTTTATAAGAGCCTTAAAATACGTGTCGAGTGCACGGTTAGAGGAAGTACATAATAATGATCTCCTTTTTCCTTGGCACTATCAGGCTACTGAACGTCTCTAACAACCATACGTCCAATTTCAAGTGGTCAGTAGTAAAGCACAATTTAGCTATGATAATTCAACAGTCTCTGGACCATTTTCTTTCTATCCTTTTCAATTGATTGGTGTCATGGACCATCTTTTTTAACCAAATTTATTTACATTCTGTGCCATCTTATATTATTCCAGTTTCAGTTCTTTGACTATTCAAATAAGAATTTAATCATTTCTTTGGTGATTCAACCATGCGGAAATTAGTATCTTGCCTGATGTTACGTTATAATATTTATTTTATTTTATTGGTGCGGTCGTGCAACTTCATGCAGAGGTTGGTTCGAGATTCGGTTTCAAAGGTTATAAATATTTTTTTCCCGGACGGTCGTGCTATTTTGTGCAGATGTTGGTTCGAGATTCGGTTTCGAAGGTTATAATTTTTTCTTTCCCGGGCTATAGCATGGCATTCCACTATCATGACCCTCTACTTAAATCTAGTTCGAGATTCAGTTTCGGAGGTCATAATTTTTTTCCCGACTAATTCTATAAAGGGCTATAGCACAAGTTACCCGCTGACACGACTACCTATTTAAATTCGTGTATTCAGCTGGAATCTGACCTAGAATCTTGATATGGTATGTCCCTAAAATCCTGCACTCAACCAGCTGAGTTAACCGGGTGGGTTCATGATCGTTTCGTATCTAAAAACATGATAATTTTTTAACAAAGATATGTGGCATTATTTTATGAATATCGGATTCTCTCTTTGTCAATAATAACTTATCCGATTCTGTGTTTGTCAGTAATAACGGAAGGATGTTAACAATAATGTTGAACAACACATGGATGATCACTTGTGAATTGGCAGTACGTATCTGTATAATGTATATTCATGCGGATTCATATTATTCATGATATTTTGCACTTTTAATGTCATGAGTTACGCAGGGTACGAGCACGTTATTCAACTTTAGCTTTACAACTTTATAATCGGAATAATTTTTTGGCATATGGTCCAAAAAGAACCTCCATACTTTCTAGTCACGCGAATCAGAAGAACACTCATTTGCTTTTAAACTAAAATTTGGGTTCAAATTAATTTAATATGTTGGGAGACCTTATTCGTTAAGATTACTTAATATGATATCGGAATCGTTAAGATTACTTAATATGATATCAGAATTCGGATTTAGATCTTGCTCGAACATGTTAAGATTTTAGAGTGACAGATTACGTAACATGATATCAAATATGAGAGGACTAATACAAGTTACAAAATAGAGTAAATTCTAACCAAACATATTTTAAATATAATATAAGATTCATATGGGTCTTCCTCTAATACCTTAAAATTTTATATGAACGTTATTTGGTCAGTAGGGGTCTCGATTCCTACCACTCTAATATTCTCACAATTTATTATGTACACGAAGATAATTTATACCCCAAAATTGAACGCACGTGATCCACTCTTCAAACCAAAAAATATAAACCGGACTTGTAACTATTCTATCTATAAATGAAGGATAAGAAACTACTCCCTCTATCCCAACTATTTCTTTACGGTTTCCTTTTTGGGATGTCTCATCCAATTCATTACATTTCAAAACTTACCCAAAATAATTGATGGGTCTCATCACTTTCTCACTTTCTTTCCTTTTCACACTATTTTTTACTCCACAATCTCCCTTTTATACATTAAAAATCAATGAGTTCCACCATTTCACCCACTTTTCTTTCTCTTTTCTACTACTTTATACCTATTTATTAACCTCCGTGCCCAAACCATACGTAAACAAATGGCTGGGACGAAGGGAATATGTAATTAGGATACTAGAAGAAGCTTTTTAAAAATGGTCAATCAATGGTGCACAAACAAACTCATATTTCCAAAATAAATATTTTTTTTTCAAAAATATTCGGTACAACCAGAGCTGGAGGGTATACAATACAACAGACAGACAATTAATCATCCCACACATGCTTTGTTTGTTGTGTGAAACATCAAGATAAGAATTATTTTCTTATCCACACAGAATATAAATAATATGATAAAAATATAACAATAAAACAAACACATGCCACAGAGATAAATCGGGAAAAACAGTGCCTCAGAGAGTGCAGATGTTTTGTCTAGGGTGAAAATAACCATTATTTTACTGTTACTTTCTCACATTTTTTTTTCACTCTAGGACTACATGTAAACTTAACATGTCTATAAATTACACTTCCTATGTACTCAACTCTCACATCAAAGAACACCTACCTTCTCTGCATAACAATGGTGACAAATAAAATGAGATGGCCACTACTTTTCTTGGTGCTTAGTTTGCTAGTCCTGGCTCAGGGGCAGCTGGACTTCTCACGGGAGTCGAAGGACCTCGACACCGGTGGGCTAAGTAGAGACAGCTTTCCTAAGGACTTTATTTACGGAACAGCAACTTCAGCTTATCAAGTTGAAGGAGCTGCTCATGAAGATGGCCGTGGTGATAGCATTTGGGATGTCTTTCTCAGACAACCTGGTATGTGTTTTACTCTTTATTTTTCAGTTTTCGTGTTCCTTAAAAAACGTTACATTATGCCAACAAAGGGTTGATGCAGTGGTTGAGCTCTTATTCCCCTTCGGGAAGTCAAGAGTTCGACTCCTGGCGTGTGCTTGAGTAATCAATTAGAAAAAGAAAGAAAAATGTTACATTACAGTTATTTACTGCGGTTAGCATTGAATATTTGAGGTTGATTTACTTGAAACAGGACTTGAAGTGAATAATGCTTCAGGGGAAGTCACTGTAGACCAGTATCACAGATACAAAGTAAGTGTCGGTGACAATTATTGCTGCAGTTACTATATATAATTCCAGATATGTTATTCAATGAGCTTTGATATCAATTTTGTGTTTTCATTCGATCTATAATGTTGGAAATTAAACCATGTCAGACGTATGCGCGGTAGGTAAAGTAGGGTGTGGGAGGATAAAATGTAAGCAGCCGACATTATCTAAGAGGGAACTCGTCAAAATTTTTATAATTATACACAATCATGGAAAAAATAAAGCTGGTGCAAATTAAGTGTTTAAATTCCATTGTGAATAATGGTTTTGTGCAGGAAGATATTGATCTCATGGCCAAACTGAACTTTGATGCATATCGGTTTTCGATCTCCTGGTCCAGGATTTTCCCAAGTAAAAGAACTTGCCACCAGTATACTGTCAGTCTACATGTATAAAAGAGTGTCTGTGTAATTTATGTTTGAAATGTGTGCAGATGGAACTGGGAAGGTTAACTGGAAGGGAGTTGCTTATTACAACAGACTGATAAATTACATGCTAAAAAAAGGCATGTTTGTACACTACTTGACACAGTTAACACTATGCTAAAGATATAATACCACTGATAGGGATTGTATTGGATATTAAGTAATGTAAAGAATATCAAATACTAAAATAAGTTGTAACTATAATAGAAAATTTTAATGAAAAAGATTGCTTTTGTTGTTATGTTCTAGTGCAGGCATTACTCCTTATGCTAATCTTAATCACTATGACCTTCCCCAAGCCCTTCAAGAGAGATACAATGGATGGTTAGGCGGCGAAGTAGTGTAAGTATTGCTACAAATCATTGTCATTTGTTTTACATGACAATCATCTTTCCTTCGGAACAACTGAAAAATCACAATTTTGACAATGTTAAAGTTCGTTAATGTGATTCATTGGTACAGGAAAGATTTTGCTGATTACGCAGACTTCTGTTTCAAGATGTATGGAGACAGAGTTAAGAACTGGTTTACATTTAATGAACCTAGAGTTGTTGCTGCTCTTGGATATAATGATGGTTTCTTTGCACCATCAAGATGCTCTAAACCATATGGAAACTGTACAGCAGGAAATTCTGGGACCGAGCCTTACATTGTAGCGCATAATTTAATTTTATGTCATGCTTCTGCAGTCCAAAGATATCGTGAGAAGTATCAGGTAAGATTTGCATTCTTAAGTTTAGTATAATTAGGCTTTTGTTGCGAGAAAATAACTGGTAATTAACTTACTAGAAATGGTTCTCAGAAAACACAGAAAGGAAGGATTGGAATTCTGTTGGATTTTGTTTGGTATGAACCTTTAACTCGAGGAAAATCCGACGAATATGCAGCTCAAAGAGCAAGAGACTTTCATTTAGGATGGTATTAGCTCCTGTACTTTTGATCGAATAGTCAAAATCATGTTTTAATCTTATAACTATTTGTAAGTAACTAGTTATATGTCTGCAGGTTTCTTCATCCAATTGTGTATGGAGAGTATCCGAAAACTATGCAAAATATAGTTAAAGATAGGCTGCCAAGGTTTACTGAAGAAGAGGTGAAAATAGTAAAAGGTTCTGCAGATTTGATTGGAATAAACCAGTACACTACTTACTACATGAAACATGTCGCAGTCAATGAATCAATGCCACCTGGTTATCAAAACGACTGGCAAGTTGGATTTGTTTGTAAGTTGGTTTCCTGATTTCCCTTTTTCTGTTTTGTGAATCTTAGGTATGTTGTTTTTTCCCTTATACATCTTGTTTTATTTGCAGATGAAAAAAATGGTGTTCCTATTGGTCCGAAGGTTGGTTGAATTGAAATTATGCAGCACTACATTCTGTATTGCATATTATCTAGAAATCAGTCAAAGTTATAAGCTGTTAATTTGGAAACCTGCAGGCATATTCATATTGGCTCTACAACGTACCATGGGGTCTGTATAAAGCAATAATGTATGTTAAAGAACGATACGGGAATCCTACAATGGTTTTGGCTGAAAACGGTGAGATGTTGGACTCTTTGCAATATCACTAATCCATAGCTAGATGCCAAATAAGGGTCTCCTCTGCAAATGCATATTTGAAATTTGATGGAAATTAAATACAGAAGAAAATGGATCTTTCAATATGGGGTTACACATGCAGGGTATCAGGTGTTCATAAAAAAAAAAAAAAGCAGGAGTCCATTAGGAAATTACACATTTCTATGTGTGTAAAAGACACTAATGATAGAAATTGAATTTTACCCTGCATGGGTTCCTTTTCCTTGTTCTCTTAATGTATAGGCTGTGTCAAGGAGCTTTAAGTACTAACTTTATAAATAATTTATGGTTGTGCTGTAGGCATGGATCAACCTGGAAATGTGACCATTCCTGATGGTTTAAAAGACACACAAAGGATAAACTACTACAGGTCTTACATACAGCAGCTAAAGAAGACAGTTGATGAGGGGGCAAACGTAATAGGTTATTTTGCTTGGTCATTGCTTGATAATTTTGAATGGAGATTAGGCTACACATCAAGATTTGGCATAACTTTTGTCGACTTTAAAACCCTTAAGAGGACTCCAAAGATGTCAGCTTATTGGTTCCAGAAAATGCTTAGTAGAAAGCATTAAATTGTGGTAGCCTCGTGATATGGTTGGTTACGACATGTAGCAAGAGTAGTTAGGTACACGAGTACCATTGTAGCAATAAAGCTTCAGATATTGACCTAAACTCTAATGAATCTTTTACTCTGTTTTTATCATGATACTGGGTTTTATTGAAAGTTTTTTGTGGCTAATTAATCGCCACGCACATACGCAGACAGATGTTCTTGCAGGTTTTTTGAGGTTGTTTAAGTAAAAATCAGAAACTGACAGTTCAGCTAAACTTGATTATTATATGAGCAGAAAACCAATCTACTGATGCTGAGAAGTAGTTATTTGGTTCTTAAGATTTAGGAAAAGGCACTCCAGAAAAAAAAATTAAATTACTACTTCTGATAATAAATCAATCTTTCTGTTTCTTCTTTACTTTTTCCCTTCACTAATCTTGACATCTTTGGTCTCCAACCTTTTTCTGTGTATCCGGAGGACCATTTAAGATTTCCAAGATGTCAACTTCTGATACCAAGAATCTTGCTCATGAAGCCCTCTAATTGTTCGCTATCCAGCACAAGTTGTTCATCTTGTTTTCTTGTATCCTAGGTTTCAACCACTATCAACTCATCATTCTGACCACAGACCATTTTAAGCACAATCTTTGCTCGAAAAAGACAAGACAATGAAGAAAAATCAAGTGACGATTCGTCAGCAGAGACGTATATCTTCACAAGACAGAAGTTAATATCTTCTGTAATTTAAAAAAACAGCAGATCACTGGCCTCTGAATTTTCCACCTCTGAAAGTCTACAACTACAAGTATGCCAACGAGACATCAGACTCATAAGGAGCTAAAACAAACTCGACATTTTCTGTCCACGACATCAAATATAGCAAAATATGCAATTAAGTGAGAATGTGAAAGTTCAGCTAATAAACTTGTGTTCTAAAAGTTAAAAAAATTATTTAAAAGCTTCGGTGATCGCTAAACGACAAGGCCAGGTAGCTCATTGTAGCCAGTAAATTTATGTACGTGAATCAGTTGACAATCATTATTCAATCAAGACTACCTGTGAAATTTTTACTCAGATTCAAAACAGTGTCCAAGTCAAGGATGAATATTGTAACTCAATCTCCCTTATTAGCCACGGTGATTTGAACAATGAGATTTCTTACTTTAAAAACCAGAGTTCTTCGGACTGTAGATTGTATGTTGTTGGCTCTTGTAATGGCATTGTTTGTCTTGTTGACGTTAAATATAGTTTGGTTGTCTATAACCGTTCTCCTGATCCTGTTTTCTGTATTATACTAGTCCTAGAGAATCTCTACTATTTATTTACCTTTGGAACCCTGCAAGTCTGCAACCAGACAATCTAAGGTCCTTCGGCCAGCTAATCCCAAAAAGGCTGCCAGTAGGACTTGTGTTTCTGTAGGATTCGGATTTGATTCAGTTGCGAATGATTTTAAGGTTGTTAGGATTGAATATGCATATCCTAATATAGTAATATTGTTTCTGCGATGGTCTAGTCTTCAAACATTAATGTTTGGAAAGAAATTAAGCCTCTGCCAGGAAAGTGGTGGCTGTACAACCCAGAGAAGAAAAAGACAAAACGTGCACCAGTTCGACTTGGTACAAAAAATATACTGAAGCATAGTGAGAGCCTGGTTTCAATCGGAGAATCTGAACACAGTTTAACGTTAACCAAGACAATCATGAAAGGTTAGACAGAACAAGTAAGACCCCAAGTGTTGATTAATGTTTGAAACTCTTCATAATTGATGCAATTTCTTTTAATTGATAGCTATATTAAACTCTTTGTTGATGCAATTTCTTTTAAGATACTTAGCTACTTCCATTTATTTACAATTCAAGATGTGTGAATGTGATAGTTAATTGCCAACGATGCACCATACTTTACTATTAAAGACATGTATTCCCCCTAGTAACAATATAATTACAATGTTAGTTTCTCCACGGGGTCACACGTTTTTGTTAGATTTCAATAGCAGAATACAATCTCCAGGCCACCAAGTCAAGCACCCTAGAGAATTTATATATATAATCTCGAATAGTAGTGAACTATATATAGTTCTGAGCTCAGTCACAGAGTTCATTGCACAATTAAGCCATCTGAGCAGATGTGGTCTCCTATCGTATTGCC
This sequence comes from Anethum foeniculum, assembly GCA_003724115.2. Classification (NCBI taxonomy): domain Eukaryota; kingdom Viridiplantae; phylum Streptophyta; class Magnoliopsida; order Apiales; family Apiaceae; genus Anethum; species Anethum foeniculum. The sequence continues at coordinate 6,461 of PHNY01022955.1, read as the reverse complement.
TCCTATATTTTACTCAAACCTGTATAGTTAGATTTAGATGGCACACAAGAATCATCATAGCATATTTTTTCTGTGTTGTGAATCTGCAAATATATAAATCTCTTAGTTTAAGCTAAAATTCATGTCCTTTGCATGTCAATTTCCAGGTTCGGCCAGTTGCGGGAAACTGGAAAGCACAACAGTACTAAAGAAGATATGGGCAACATCTTGCATGCACTTAAAAACAGGAAAGAAAATGGTGCAAACCTCCTGCGGGATGGAGCAAAATTAATGTAGATGCTTCTTATCAAGCTGGTGCTACTCATATTGGCGCGGGCTGTATCGTTAGAGATGATCAGGGACAATTCATTAGAGCAAGAGCGGCAAGGGTTCGTGGTGGTGTGTATCAGCTAGGGAAGCTGAAACTTTGAGTTTCAAGGAGGCTTTAGCCTGGACAAAGAATTGGAGAACACGCAGGTGTATTTTCAAGTTAGATGCTAAAATGGTAGTGGATGCTGTCAATGGGGCTAGTAGAAATTCTAATTTTCATGGCATTATAGATGAATGTAAGGAGATTCTTAAACACTTTGAGGGAGTGTTGGTGGTTTTTTATCACAGGTCTGCGAATAGAGTTGTCCATGTCTTAGCACAGGCGGCTTGTTCTATGTCAGACTCTATGGGTTCTATGTCAGACTCTATGGAGTGGTCTAGTACTCCAGACTTGTTTTGTAATCTTATTAATTGCTGAAGAATATTAATTTAATGCAAGTGCAATTTTTCCAAAAAAAAAAAAGAAGGCAAGAAAAAATTATATTTTCGACTTTAATTGCTCGCTGCATTACTTCAGCTTACCTCATTTGACATCTTTAATTGCTTCTCGTCTTTGACTCACAGGCGAGGATTAAGTGTTACATAAATTACTAAGAGAAAAGATTATTACTTCTTAGCAGAAAAAGTGAACACCAAATTCAAGTAATAAGTTTTTGAATATTCTAAAGTATTGATATTGATTTTTTTTTTTTTTAATCTCAAGTCCGGCCGAGCTTGGGCCCCCCTCAACTAATAAGGAGAACTGGTAGAACACTTGTACCTACCGAGTCCACTTACTTCCGTGTCTTCCAGTGAAATCGAACTTGTGACCTGGGGTAAGTCTCTAAATCACCGTCTCAAATAGCTGGAGCACCACACCCGTGGTGGAGCACAGGGACAGCTGGTAAAGGAAGTAATTGATATGGTGACGGAAATTTGGTGATTTACAATGGAAAAGGTGCAGTTTGGGCAAGCAACACTGTAAGAGAAAAATAAAATTCACATCAAGACTTAGGGAAAATATTACAAACTCAATGCTGTATTGGAGTTGCTCTAATTAAATATCACCTATACATTTCCCAGACAAATACATAGAGTAAGAGAAAAAAAGGCTAATAAAACATGGTAATGGTAAGCTCTTTAAGATGCTATATGTTGATTGTTTTTCCAGTCCTAACTAGCAACTCAGGTCTTCATGTTTCAGCAAAAGTGGCAATATACACGAATATCAATCACTCCGCGTTGACGAGCAACTTATCACCCGTTCATTCAGCCATTCAATGCAAGGAGACTGCAATCTTGTTCTTCGCGACAGCACGAGGGTTTTATTGAGCACATCGACATCTGGTCATGGCACTAATTGCTATGTAACAATGCAGGATAACGAGAATTTGGTGATTTAAAATGGGTAAGGTGCGCTTTGGGCAAGCAACACACGAAGATCAGGAAAAGATACATATGAACTTATTCTGCAGGACAGGAGTCTGGTCATATAAGTTCTGTGCAACATGTTGCACAACGGGTCATTTAAGTTGAAGGTTATACTTTAAAAAATGTCAAGAAATTTTTTCTACGATTTTCAACTTTAATCGTTAGCTGTACTTAGCTTCTCACATTTATTCAAAATCATTTTTCAATTTTTCTTTGCTGTGTATCTGCAGTAATCTTTTGTATAAATCAAAATATATGTCCCATTGTATGTCAATTTCTAGGTTCGGCCATGGTTTTAGCTGATAGTGGTAGTTGGTGGAAAGATATGCAGCGAAGAACAAAGCTGCTCAAGTTGCAATTTGATCTCACTAAAATAATAAAAAGGAACATCGAAGAAAAAAATTGAGGAACACGTTGATTTCTTCTATAAATGCAGAACCCAAACACCAATATCAAAAGCACAACAATATAGAAGAAACTAAGTTATAAACATAGTCACAAAGAAGGCTAAGAAAGAATGGTAGTGACAACTTCTCTAAGGTGCTGTGTTTTGATTGTTTTGCTAGTTCTGACTAGCAACTCACCTCATGTTTCCGCAAAACTGGCAATATTGTACACTGGTGAATCACTCCATGTTGGTGATCATCGGCTTAGCATCGGTGCTTACACCCTCGCAATGCAAAAAGACTGCAATCTCGTTCTTCGGGACCATTCAAGGGTCATATGGAGCACAGGGACAGCTGGTAAAGGAAGTAATTGCTTTGCAAAAATGCGCAATGATGGAAATTTGGTGGTTTATAATTACAATGGACAAGTTGCAATTTGGGCAAGCAACACGGTGAGAGGAAAAGACCAGTATCAACTCAAGCTTAAAAAGAACAGGAATCTGGTCATATTAAAAGGAGCTGCAAGAGACTTAATATGGAGTACCAACACAAATGTTACTAGAAACATGCTCGACTAAGCCATCTGATCCAGCAGATCTGGTCTACTATCGTATCTGCATCTGCTTCTCATGAGTTCGTATATTATCTAATATGTAAAATAATTTGGTACCTAGTACGTAAACGCGTACCAACTGATTCCGTGTGTGTGCAAGTTCCTTTGACAAATGATGTGTATAAATTATATGTGTAACCCAACGTTGGCAATAAAGTTATCATATTTATATTCACATACAAATTTGATTACAAGTATTTAGGTATTTTTTATATGAAATGGGTGGATTTGATCTCCCTTTGCTCACGCTAAGCTATTCTTTTCTTATATGGTATGGTTAAGCAAATTGATCCTCTGTGTTCAGGAAAAACAACTGGGCATCAATCTAAACAAACTAATTCTAATCCATTTCCTGTGCTGCTGTCATTTTATTTGCTGTCCTGGTTCTCCTGGAATGGGCATCATCCATTTGTGAGAATTGAATCAGCTTTGGTTCGATGTCAGTAACAAGGTCAGTTGGGCTATAATTTCTTAAATCACTACTTTTTAGTTGGGATAAAAGCCGAAACATTGAAATTTTTGGTTTGATTTTAGGTCTGGGTCATTTTTAAACGACTAATTTTTGCTGTTCATTTTGTACTGGAAATATATTTCCTTCAACCTTTATTTCTTTGACACTAAATTTTCATGTCTTGCCTTCGCGTTATAATATATATATACAATATTGTGGAATTACAAAGTATTGCCTCCTATACTCAAACCAGTATAGTTAGATTTAGATGGCACACAAGAATCATCATATAGCCACATTTTTTCTGTGTTGTAAATCTGCGAATATGTAAATCTCTTAGTTTAAGCTAAAATCTATGTCCTTTGCATGTCAATTTCCAGGTTCGGCCAATTTGGGGAAACTGGAAAGCACAACAGTACTAAAGAAGAAATTATATGATTTTCGACTTCAATTGTTAGCTGCAAAAGATTATTAACTATTAGCAGAAAAAATGAACACTAAATTCGAGTAATAATTTGTTGAATACTCTGAGCGGCTTTCGTTATAAATATCAGTTGCTAATTTTTTTAAAAAAATTTGTTGTTAGTCAAGAAGCTTTTCAGACAATTAGCACCTTAATTTTGAAAAAGAAATGTTCTTGAGCCTTTTAAAATAGCAGCCATGTGTTTTTATATAACCAAACCAAACATACCCATATATGTAAGCTGGGGAGGTTAATATATACGCAACCATGCCCCTATATTGAGAGTAGAAAGGTTGTTCCATAAAGATTCAGGCTTTGTGCATCTATACTTCTATACTATTTATTAATAAGCAAAATCATGTTTAAATGGAACACGGTACTAAAGTACCAAAAATAATTATGTAATATTTATTTTTCTAATTATATAATTATATAATATCTATTTTTCTAATTATATTATTATTCAGCCAACTACTTACACGAATAGACTTCTACTAGGACAATAAGCCGCGCTTCGCGGCGGCAATATATTAATATTTTAAATGAATTATTAAATAACAGCTTTTTAATATAATTTTTGACTATATTCAATATAAAATAACAAATATAAATTACTTAAATTTAAATATCAAGAATACTTTTTATAATAAAATAGCCTCAATAATGAAATCAATCTCTAAAACTAAAGCATCCCCCGTTCTTCCCGGACAAAAAACTGCGTTCTAAAATCATAAATTCAATCAAACATTCTAAAACCATAAAACCAATCAAACAATAAGAGACACTGAAAGACTTAACAAAATAAATAGAGACAAAACTATCATAATATGCTAATAACGTTTGAAATACAAGTGTAATGAAAGTAACAAACATAAATTACTTAAATTTAAATATTAAATAATATCTTTATAATCAAATATCCTCGATAATAAAACGAACCTCTAAAACTAAACACAACATCCTCCATTCTTCTCGGGAAGAAGGCTGCGTTCG